>PVIC010005785.1:0-56582 GCA_004025085.1 Thryonomys swinderianus
AAAAAAAAAAAAAAAGAAAGACATAGTAAAAAGACAGATTGGTTTGTAAGTACCACTTACTCTTCTTGTTTTGTTTAATAACTGAAGCAACAGAGAACAGTTTCATACTAACTTTAATCATGTGATTTTTCTATCCAATGATCATTAAATTTAAGTACCTACACTAGAAATAATGGTGGCTATTGTATCTAGATGTCCCCCCAAAGCCTCATGTGTTGACCCCCCAAAGGCAGTAGATTAGGGTGTGTGATTTTGGATTAAGAGTGTAACACTGAGATTAACGATGTAGATACTAGAACCCTCACCTTGGGTACAGGTGGCACCAATCAACAGGTTTGATGGGAAATAAAGGGAGAGTACAGGTAGGCTTGTGCTTGCTGCCATGAACTGTTTCTCTCCCTTGCTGTCCCTCTTCCATGGTGCCTTGGAGCCAGCTGATACGAACTGAAACCTCTACAAACAAATCTATCCTCCTTTAACTTAAGATGTCAAGTATTTTGTGCCGGCAATGAAAAAAGTAATTAACACACTTATATTAAATTCTGTCCAAATGGCAGAAAGAAAGAACTATAATTATATATGTACTTATAAAATATTTCAGAAGTGTATTTATTTGAAACTTAACTCTACAAGTAGGTATTTTTTATTTTCCAAATAACTATAATGTATTTTCAAATCAATAATTATTCAAAGGTGTAAACTGCTATGTTTTCATTTTATGTGGCTACTTAAGGAAGAAACTATGAAAGTATAATGCCTAGGGATACTTGAATTAAACAAAAATGTAACTTATTAAGTATCTTGTATTTCCCCAACATCCAAAATGATAAATTTTTATTTATTTTGAAGAAACTATAAAGATCACCATATGAAGATGGAAGACTCATTTATTCAACTACATAGTTTACCTAAAACTTCTTTTTCACCAGTGTGGTTTACTGCCATCTTTGATAACTGCAACAAGTTGACAACAAGCTTTACCACAATGCCATCTTGTGGATTACCTAGGAATAATTTTGAAAAAATTAAATTACCATGACACAAGATTATGCATATGTATTAATTACCTGACTAGAAAATTTTTATAAAGCACGTTCTGCCTCATATATATATATATATATATATATATATATATATATATATATGAATTTCAACTTTCTTATAAGACATAACCACATTCAAGTAGAAGAAAACTGGCAGAGAAAGAAAAATATCTTCACAAAATTGTGCAAATAAGTCAGAATCTTAGCAAACCCATGAAGAGAAGAATCTTTTAACACTAAGCTACAGGGGTCCTTGAAAGTCTGCTTAGTTTGTTAACATCTAGCATTTAGAAAACAGAATAGCATTATCCTATAGACCTCTCTGCAATGATTTAAGTATTTCTGAATTGTACTGTCCAAATCAGTAGCTACATGGACTAGTGAGAACTTGACATGGGTTAGGATAATTAATTTTACATTTTCTAATTTTAACTCATTTAAACTGAAATAGCCCCAAATGGCTAATGGTTCCACTGTACGAGGCAATTCTAGCCTTTAAATATCAAAACAAAGAGCAAAAAGAGACAGTGACATCTGTACTTTATATATGTATCTCAAAATACCTTAGGAATTCTGAGCTCTGAAAGTCAAAATCAAAATTAGTTTTAGTAAGTATTAAATAAAAATTATATGATAAAAATGTGAAGTTAGGGGCTGGAGATTTAGCTCAGTGGTTCCAATGCCTGCCTTGCAAGTGCAAGGTCCTGAGTTCATCCCCAGTAACCACATACAACAATACCAGGCGTGGTGATTCACACCCACCAGCAATCAGCACCACATACCACAGTGCTGGGCCTGGTAGCTCACACCTGTAATCTCAACACTCGGGAGGCAGAGGCAGGAGGATTGATGAGTTCAAAACTTGCCTGGACTACATAGTGAGCTCAGGGCCAGCCTGAAATACAAAGCGAGACCCTGTCTCAGAAACAAGAAAAGAAAAGAAAAGAAAAGAGAAAAGAAAAGAAAAGAAAAGAAAAGAAAAGAAAAGAAAAGAAAAGAAAAGAAAAGAAAAGAAAAGAAAAGAAAAGAAAAGAGAAGAGAAGAGAAAGAAAAGAAAAGAAAAAAGAAAGAAAAGAAAAGAAATGTGAAGTTAATTGGCACAAGAAGATGAAAATCAGAATACAAAAAAATTCTCGACTGCAGTATTATAATAATATAAATTCAAAATTGACAAGAAAGTAGGTATTTTCTTAAGAAAAGGTCAAAATGTTTAAACACACACAAAAACACAACTAAAAGGATTAAAATGAGATCATTTCTCTCATTCAAGTGAGGTCATACACAAGGCAGAGGTACAATATTTTATATATCTAGCTCTAAAGAATTTTTTCTTTCATTTCTCCTTTTGGAGACAGGCTCTAGCGATGTAACCAAGCTGGTCTTGAACCCACAATGGTCCTCTTGCTTCCTAAATGCTGGAATTATAGGTGTGTGCTACCATGTTTCACCTGAAATTTTTCTTTCAAGCAGTAGGAAACTGTTAAAAAGTTCTGACTGTGGTAGGACAATGTAATCATAATTGGGTTTAGAGAAATTTTGGCAGACAATGTGTAACTTTGAAAATATTCAACATAAGGAATAGACAGGACCAACATTACAGTTAAATCAGAAATGAGGAGGATCTAAACTTGGCTATCACAATCAACCTAAAGGAAGAATTTATAGATTATATGAAACAACAAAAAGAAAGAACTCATGACATTAAAATTAGTGCCCTGAGGGGTGAAGATTTAGCTCAGTGGTTCCAGTGCCTGCCTCAAAAGCACAAGGCCCTGAGTTCAATCCAGTAGCCACATACAATGCTGGGTGTGGTGACTCATGCCCACCAGCCATCAATACCACATACCACATACTACAGTGCCGGGCGTGGTGGCTCATGCCTGTAATCTCAGCACTCGGCAGGCAGAGGCTGGAGGACTGCTGAGTTTGAGGCTTGCCTGGGCTACATAGTGAGCTCAGGGCCAGCCTGAACTACAAAGCGAGACCCTGTCTCAAAAAAAAAAAATTAGTACCCTGAGATGCTCTCATAAGATCCATCATCTGGTCTTTATGTTGCTCCAGCTGTTTTCGAAGATCCTTCAATCCTTCAAGCCTTGTCAATGGAAGTGCATCATACACACTAACTGAGAGAAAATGGTTGATTTCCTAAAAAAAAAAAAAAAAAAAAAAGAATTAGTGAAAAATGTAACTTCCTTTTAACATATATTGGATAAATCTGCAGAATAAACCTTCATAAAAGAAAAAAACTAGTGTCTTTTACAGATACTCATAAGCCAAGTAAAATAGAAATAATTTCCTTTCTATAATATCTTAATCTTTTTAAAAATTTCATTAATTGATTTTATTGGGGCATTTTATATGCATATCATGATCACAATTGACTCTGAAAATTTATACCAGTATATGGCACATCTTAATCCTTTTTTCCCCTGCCCATCCTATAACCCCCCACCCTGTATATACATAAGTTTTGTTTCCTTTTTTATATTATTTTAATCTTCTAATTCTAATATATTTTATATTAACACAGTAAAATTTTCAGATTAAGTACATCCAACAGAAATAAAAGCTTAACTTTTTATTTATATAAAATAGTCTTTTTTTTTTTTTTGAGACAGGGTCTCGCTTTGTAGTTCAGGCTGGCCCTGAGCTCACTATGGTGCCCAGGCAAGCCGCCACGAACTCAGCAATCCTCCTGTCTCTGCCTCCTGAGTGCTGGGATTACAGGCATGAGCCACCATGTCCGGCATTGTGGTATGCGGTGTTGATTGTTGGTGGGCGTGTCGCCATGCCCAGCATTATATGTGGTTACCGGGGATCGAACTCAGGGCCTTGCACTTGACAGGCAGGCGCCGGAACCACTGAGCTAACCCTCTGGCCCTATATAAAATAATCTTACATCTTAATATACCAAAATGTTTTCACACTGATAAATATATATATATATATATATATATATATAGATAGATAGATTGATTGATTGATTTTGAGGCAGGGTCTTGCTTTATAGTTCAGGCTGGCCCTGAGCTCACTATGTAGCCCAGGCAAGCATTGAACTAAGCAATCCTCTTGCTTCTGCCTCTCCAGTGCTGGGATTTCAGGTGTTAGTCACCACACCCAGCTAAATTTTATAAGCACAATGTACTGAACATAATTTTTGAAGCCTTTGAAGGTTAATATAGGATTATATTGAAATATTCTTTAAAAAATTAAATATTATCCCAGTGTGAAAATTAAATTGAATCTCAAAGTACTACATGGTAATTTTAAAGAAATTAACAGCTGGGGCCGGAGGGTTAGCTCAGTGGTTCCGGTGCCTGCCTCGCAAGCGTAAGGACCTGAGTTCAATCCCCGGTTACCACATATAATGCTGGGCGTGGTGGCTCATGCCTGTAATCCCAGCACTCGGGAGGCAGAGACGGGAGGATTGCTGAGTTCGCGGCGGCTTGCCTGGGCACCATAGTGAGCTCAGGGCCAGCCTGAACTACAAAGCGAGACCCTGTCTCCAAAAAGCAAAAAAAAAAAAAAAAAAAAAAAAAAATTAACAGCTGTAAGGATTTTACTGTGTTAAAGATATTTTGCCTCACATTCCTTGAATATCTGAATTTTTATCTTCTCCAAAAAACTTTTTTTTTTCTTTTGTTTTGAGAGAGGGTCTTTCTTTGTAGTTCAGGCTGGCCCCAAACTCACTATGTAGCCCAGGTTAAGTCTCAAACTCAGCAATCCTCCTGCCTCTGCTTAACGAGTGTTGGGACTACAGGTGTGAGCCACCACCCCCGGCACTGTGGTATGTGGTACTAATTGCTAGTGGATGTGAGTCAACATGCCCAATGTTTTATGTGGTTACCAGGGAAATGAACTCAGGACCTTGCACTTGCTAGGCAGGCATTGAAACCACTGAGATAAATCTTTGGCCCCTCCAAGAAGCTTTGATATCTATATTTCAAATGCAAGGAGAGGCATTAAGATTCATTTTTTATTTGTCCACACTATAGATCCCATCTAGGGTTTTTTTTAAATGATAAAACAATAAAATATTCCTTTTTTTTTTTTTTACCATTAGAGCATTAGCATCTTTAAAAAGTACTACTGTCTGTGCTCTGTAATACAAAATACTAAGATAGAACTTTTATTACCTCCAAGAGTGAAAAGGATCCTCTACTGTATTTGATTTTCTGCTGAGTAATACGCAAATCTTTAAAAACAACATGGTCAGGGAAAGGATCTAATAGCTTAATTGTGCAATAGAGATTTTCATTGTCCTTGTTATCTATCACTAAGTATTTCAGCAAGTCCAATACCTAAATATAATTTAAAAAGAAAAGAAAAACAATACTTTATTTCAAAGACACCAAAACCTATTAAATAATAAAACCTGCTATTGCAGCTGAAATGTTTTGATTGCTTTTAAAATACTCAGTATTTAGTTTCTTGTTCTTTTAAATGATTCAACAAACATAAAAGGTACTATTGAAGGTAGGATTTAAGCAATAAAAATCCAAATATTAATGAAACATTTTATATAAGTAAGAGTTCACAAAACATTATGCTGGTATGAACTGCTATCCTTAGTTTTGACTACTTAGCCTAACAGACAAAATTATCAGATTAGACCAAAATCACTACATTCAGTAATTAACTGATTACAAAGGTTATTCATTTAGAACTTTTTTTTTTTTTTTTTTTGAGACAGGGTCATATTTGTTCAGGCTGGCCCAGTATTGTTGTATGTGGTTACCAGGATTGAATTCAAGACCTTGCAGTTACTAGGCAGGTGCTGCAACCACTGAGCTAAATCTCCAGTCCTTCCTAACCAGTTTTAAAAAACATTTTCATTAAAATTACTAATTATAACAAGCAAACAAAACATTCAGCTCCTAACAACATTTTATCCCAAATAGTGTTTTGAGGATGAACTGGGAAATTACCTGTTTTTGAACCTCCACCTGATCGTTTACAAGGGGTATAAGTGTACCAACAATCACATGAAGATGGTTTCCTAAAGCATCCTTGCAGTGAGTCACTGCTGTCTGGCAAACTCGACTTAACAGGTCACAACAAAGGGAGAAGCTACATAATGACACATCCGTGAGGTGGGAAGCCCTAACAGGAAAAAAAAAAAAACGAAACAAATTCTAGGGACTACTTAAAATGCAATCATTCAGAAGTCATTTTTTTCAGCATCTCTAATTCTGATAACGATCTGACATAAAAATTATTCATTATCTACTGCTGTAATAATTTGTAAGCCAAAAATTGAAGAGTTGTCAGCTAAGTACAAAATAGGCAATGCTAAGCTCATGTCCCAACAAAACAATAAAAACAAGCAAAACTGTCACAAAAGAACTTTACTACAACTGTTAAAAAGTCAAAGGCTTACCACAAGAAGATGAATTTTTAAAAGGCAAGCAAAAGACTGCAGGAAAGTTTGTGGTAGTTCTAAACAGTCTTTGCCTATCTGCTTGTCTGCTCTGTAGCAGTTGCAAGATAGCATTTTCAGCGTGGTTCACTGGTTCAGAGTAGCTCTTAAGGGAGCAAAGGGAACTTATCTGTACTATCTATACGTCTCTTCTAATCTCTCTGAAGGACTGATGCTTGCTTGGCTCTGTTTTCCTTAACAGACCTCATTCAGCCTAGAAAAGTTCAGAGATTCTGTGAGGCTGACAATTCCTATAGGCTACTGCAAAGGCTTACTGTTGTGATACACAACAGACTGCCTCAAGTGAAGAAGAAAAGGCAGGAGAGATTCTTGAGAAATGAAAAAACACCCAGAAATTGGGACAAATTCAAAAGCCACACACACATGCCTAATCCACAGGTCAATGTAAGCTAAGTGAAGAGCATAGAAGCAATGTGCAAATACTCGCAATAATTTCCTTCCTCTCCTCTCCCCTCTCTTATTTCCTTCTAGCTGTAATACTCCTAGAATTCAAGGAAATAGCTGTCAGATGCTATCTAACAGGACAAGATGCTACAGGACAAGAGTACTCAATGACTATACACAGCAAGGAATACATGCCTCAAAATACTTGATTAAAGTCAGGATACAAAAAATACCACTACAGCATTCAATTTATCTATTTCCTTGAACACAAGACCTAATATTATATTAATTTTTGCTCCAAAAGATGCAATATGGTTTATTTTCAGGGGATGGGTTATTTTCTTCATGTATGACAATTTACATTTATTCGTGTACAAAATTTACATTTATTCCAATACAGTCATACTACCTGGAACATCAACCTAACTCTCCAAACCCTGAATTCTAGCCTGAATTTCTTGGAACTCCATCTCCTATAGAGCCCATTGACTCTCATTTCTCAGGCCCAGTAACAGAGCTCTTCTTAAATGAGCACTTCTTGTGCATGTAGCCTGCTCGTAATACCATGGCAACACAGCTGTCACTGATTTTATCCCATGAATTCTTCACTGAAGTCATGACCTCTTACAGGCTGGGTTTCACAGAGTTTTCATTAAATCAAGTGTTAAAGACTTACGAGTTGCAACAAAAAATGGTGACAGTTAAGAATGCTAGTTCACACAAAATCCACAAAAAAACTGCAGGCACCAAATTCAGAAAATGTTTCTTTATTGCCCATCAGTAAGTACATCTATTACATCACGAAAAAATAAACCATTACCATTTCAATAGCTCTGAAGAAACAAAACCCCTGAGAATGAATTTAACCAGAGATTTTTGTAATGAAAATTATAATATACTGGTGAAAGACTTTGAAGAGAACGCCAAAAAAGCAATATGTTCTATGTTCATGCTTGAAGAACCAGTATTATGGAAATATCCATATTACCCAAAGCCATCAACAAATTCAATGTAATTCCTATCAAGACACCAGGGACATTCTTCCCAGAAAGGGGAAAAACAAATCTGAAAATTCAAATAGAATCACAAAAAAACTTCAAATAGCCAAAGCAATCTTAAGCAGAAAGAACAAGTAAGCACAAATTACTTTTGATTACAAAATTATAGTAACCAAGAGCATGGTATTACCATAGACATAGCTATAGACACACCCTCTCTCAAGGCAACAAAACAGCCTAGAAGTAAACACCCCATCAACAACCAACTGCTACATGATAAAGGTGCTAAGAACAAGCATTAAGGAAAGAGTAGTCTCAATAAATCATGCTGAGACAATTCGTAATAGCTGAATTTTGGAAATGGTCTATATGCCCATTAACAGATGAATGAAAAGAACAAAGAAAATCTGGCATGTACCCACAATAAAGTACTAGTATCATCTGCAGAAAATGGCTGATTTTAAAGGTTTAGTAAGATAAACAAGGGGCCGGGGGTTTAGCTCAAGTGGTACCACACCTAACTTGGATGCACAGGGCTGGAGTTCGATCACTGGTACCACAAAAAAAAAAAAAAAAGTAAAATAAACAAGACACAGAAGATTTAAGTATCACATGGCTTCCCTTATATGAAATCCAAAATATAAATAAAGAGCAAAATAAAAGAAAAATGATAGGAAACAGGAAGGTACACTTAGTGGAAGTAGAAAGGGGAACTGGGACAGGGACAGAGAAGAAAAAAGGAGGGAAGTAAAAATGATTAAAATATGGTATGTGTTTGTACCAATGCCTAAAAATGATTGTAATTATTATGCATTGTATGCATATACAAGTAAAATATACATTTCTGGCACTGAGAAAATTATATATTTATAAGAACAAGAATGAAACTTGAACTACTATTTCTCACTAGTCACAAAATTTAACTCAATATGGGTTATAGATCTAAATATAAAACCTGAAACTACGAAACTACTAGTAAGTACAGGAGAAAAAGTGGTGTATGGCATTGGAATCACCAAGTATTTTTTTGGATAAAACCTCAAGAACACAGGCAACAAAGGAAAAAAAATAGACAAATTAGCATCAAGCTTAAAAAAAAAACCTCCCCACAATACAGAAAGCAATCAATATGGATAAGAGACAACCTACAGGGATAGGGTGTAATTCAGTGGGCTTAAGCTACTAGAATATTTGCCTGGTATGGGCAAGGCCTTCAGTTTGATTCCAAAAGAGGAGGGAAGGTATTTACAAACTATATATCTGACAAGGGCTTAATAACCAGAAGATACAAGGAACTTTGAAAATTAAGTAGAAGTAGAAACTCACAATAATAATTTTTAAAGATGAGCAACACACCTGAATAAACACTTCTCAAAAGAAGACATACAAATGGCTGACAGGTACATGAAAAAATGTTTAACATCACTAAAATCAAAGAAATGTAAATCAAAACCATGATGAAATGTGACCTCACTCTAACCAAAGAGGTGTAAGATTTCTACAAGGACTATTTCAAGGACTATATCAAGGACTGATAGAATTAATATTGTTATAATGGCTATATCACCAAAAGCAGCCAACAGTTTCAATGTAGTCCTCATCAAAATTCCAATGGCATCGTTCACCAAACTAGAAAAAGCAATCCTAAACTTCATATGCAAACGGAATTGCCAAACAATCCTCAACAAAAAGAGCAAGCTGAAGGCATAACAGTAACCAATTTCAAATTATACTACAAAAAAATTCATAAATGGGATCAGAGGACACAGAAACAAACCCATGTAATAAGAGCCATCCCATCCTGGAAAAAGGAGCCAAAAATAACCTTTGGCAAAGATAGCCTGTTTAACAAATGGTGCTAGAAAAACCACTCATGGAAGACTGAAACTAGATCCTTATCTGTCACTCTGTAGATTCCTCTTTCACATCTATCCAGAAGCCCAAAGTGAATCAAAGACTTCTACATAAGATTTGACACTCGGACACTGCAAAAGGTAAAGAGGAGGTACAGTTGAACTCACAGGCTCAAGACTTTCTGAACAGGATTCCAATAGCACAAGAAATACCAGCAAAAATCAACCAATAGAACTACTCAAATAGAGTGCTTCTGCCCAGCAAGGGAAACTACTAACAGAGACTGGAGAGAACCTTTACTAACTATTCTAACAGAGGATTACTATTTACCATTAGGGAAGTGAAAATCAAAACTACATTGAGATTCCATCTCATCCAAGCTATTATGAAGAAAATGAATGAATGAATGAATGAATGCTACCAAGGAAATGTAAAATTAGTGGAAATGTAAATTAGCCACTATAAAATCAGTCTGGAGGTTTCTTAGAAGACAAAATTCATGATATCACTTGGTCCAGCTATATCACTCCTTACTATACAGCAATAAAAAAGCAATAAAAGTCAGCATACTACAGGGATATCTGCATACCCAAGTTTACTGTGGCATAATTCACAGCATCCAAGATGTGGAAGCATCCTAAATGCCCTTCAACAGATGAATGGATAAAGAAAATGTGGTATATATACACAGTGGAGTATTATTCAAACACACTGAAGAAGAAACACAATGAAGAAGAAAACTACTCAAACACAATGAAGAAGAAAACTCTGTTCATCTGCAGGAAAATGGATGGATCCAGAGACCACCAAATTAAGTGAAATAAGTAGGCTTGGACAAACATCATATATCCCATGTTCTCCCTAAGATGTGGAATCTAATAAAAGATGACAAGAAAGTATAGGGAGATTATTATTGAACAAGAAGGGAGTAAGAGGACGGGAACGGAGTAGGACAGGTAATGGGTAAGATGAATGTAAGCAAAATATATTATATACATTGAAAGCCTGTCTAAAAATGTGAAACCAGGGGTTGAATAAATCAAGGGGGAAAGAAAGAGTATCATCAAAGCATGTTATGACCACATACAAATTGGTCAAAATGAAACCAATTAACTATAACCCATAGAACAAGAATAAAGAAAAAAGATGAAAAGTAACAAATAGTGATAAAAGTATGGACAAGCCGGGCCGGAGATTTAGCTCAGTGGTTCCAGTGCCTGCCTCGCAAGCGCAAGGTCCTGAGTTCGATCCCGGTAACCACATAGAATGCTGGGCGTGGTGACTCACACCCACCAGCAATCAATATCACATACCACAGTGCTGGGCATGGTGGCTCACGCCTGTAAGCCCAGCACTCGGGAGGCAGAGACTGGAGGATTGCTGAGTTCCAGCTTGCCTGGGCTACAGAGTGAGCTCAGGGCCAGCCTGAACTACAAAGTGAGACCCTGTCTCAAAAAAAAAAAAAAGTATGGTCAAACCAGGCCTAGTGGTGCATAACCATAATCTCCGCACTCCAGAAGCTGAGGCAGCAGATGGATCACTAGTCGAGGCAGGCTAGGGCTACATCCTGAGTTTAAAAACAGCCTGAGTAACATAGGGAAACCCTGTCTAAAAAAAAAAAAGTTTCCTATTTTCCTTTTTCCTTTTTTGAAAAAGCATCTTTAAGCTGACCTTGATTGGGCTTGAACTTATGATGATCCTGACTTCCATAACAACAGTTACAGGAAATAGCAGGAAGGTTCCATGACCTAGTAATTTTACTTCCTGGAAGTGAAATCAGTACACTGAAGAGACATCTGTATTTCTGTATTTTTTGCAGTACTATTAACAATAGCTAATGACAGCAATCTCAGTGTCCATCAGCGGATGAATGGATAAAGAAAATGTGCTATACATAAAGAATAAAGGTAAAATTGTCATGTACAATAACATGTATGATACTGGAAGACATTATGTTAAGTAAAAGACACAGAAATATGAACATGGCATGGTGTCACTCATGTGCAATCTAAGAAAGCTGAACTTACAGAAGTTCTGAGTAAAACAGTGGTTTCCAAAAGTGAAGAGTAGGAAGAATGATCAAGACTGGTTGGTCAATAGGTAGTAAGTCGCAATTAGGTGAGAGAAAGAAGTTTAAGTGTTCTACTGCATAGGGGGTGACTATAAATAAAAAGCTAGAAGAAAAACTTTTGAAAGTCTGCACAAAAAGAATATTTGAGGAGATGAATATGCTCCCTGATTTCAACATTATAACAACACATATATGTATAGGAGCATTATAGGTAGGTACAATTTTTATGTATCAATTACACAGGAAATAATACCCTGGTATCTACCCATAGAAGCATATAATTTTCAATTAAAAGATTTGGGTAAAAGAGTGCGTATTTTTCAGTCTAATGTAATACCTACCTTTGGTTAATATAGTGAATTAAAGTATAAATAACATCTCGAAGAACAAAGGCCGAAGCTCCTCCTAGGCCACTTTTTATTTCCTTTAGTAATAAACTAACAAACAGATGATATATTTTAAGAATTCTGTGCTTCTTATAATCATTATTTGTCTCAGCTGCTTGCTCACAAATAGCTAAAAGAATTTTCTGATAGGAATCCTAGAAAATAAACATACATTTAGTAAAAAATTATTTAATCACATACACTGGGCTATTAAAATTATTTTACACTTAAAGTAAATAAACAGAATTTAGATATGAATTTGACATCAAATGCAATATATTACATGCAGAAAATTAATATTTTAACCTTAAAAGAACTCTTGCCATTTTATTTAGCTTTCAAATAGTAAACTACAGTGTATACTTACAAAATAGTAAGTACATTCCCTGAGCTAATATATTACCAAAGTGTCACAAAATTCCACCCTATGATAAAGAAATTCCACCTTATATAACATATTTCAGTTAGAGCTAATATACGATATATAAACTTCTGAATATTTAAAAAATTTCAGACATATTTTTCATTTGTTTAATTTTCTCTTCTTCAGATACACAGATTTTCTAAATGAAAAAGAAATTCTGCTACCAATTATACTAGCAATGCATACTCACAGGGCTTTTGGAAAGAATTTCGAAAATGCTTTTACTCTTGGTTTTATGCAAATTGCTGATATAGGTAAATGTTGCTTTAATAACATGTGATGGAAAATAAGGTGGATTAGGAGCAGGTTCCAAAACTCTAAAAAAGCAAAGAAAAATACACAGTCATCATTTTCAAAGCAAAATGATCAGGAAAAGCTTTTCACTGATAGACCACTGAACTTCCAAAATGAAAATTTGATAATAACCTCCATATTTACAACTATTTTTCTGTCAAAGAACTGTACATTTAATAAAATTAAAAATAACAGCTTACATATATTGATCAGAAGACATAAATACATTTTAATCCCATAACTTAGATGATTTAGCTATGTGATTTTATTAAAAAATTTTTATGTTAATGGCAGCTCCACAAATGATCTTTATTTCTATTTTACCTCAAGTCTAAATTAAAGCTCTTACCACTATAAAAACAATAGCATGGACTAGGGATGTGGCTTAATGTTACAGTGCTTTCTTGTACATTCTCTGAGTTCAATAACCCGTTTGCAAAATAAAGTTTTTAGTCATAGCACACTATTAGGTTCACAATATTACTTAGAATAAAATTAAATGTGAAAGTATTTTGTTAAATGTTATTATTTTATATGCCCAGCATAGTTGGCTGTATTAAAAAAATAGAGGGCCAGAGATTTAGCTCAGTGGTTCCAGCATCTACCTAGCAAGCACGAGGTCCCAAGTTTGATCCCCCATAACCACATAGCACAATGCTGGGCGTGGTGACTTACACCCATGAACAATTAGTGCCACACACCACAATGCCAGGCATGGTGGCCCACGTCTGTAATCCCAACACTCAGGAGGCAGAGGCAGGAGGGCTACTATGAGTTTCAGACTAGCCTGGGCTACATAGTAAGCTCAGGGCCAGCCTGAACTACAAAGTGAGACTGTTTAAAAAAAAAAAAAATAGAAGACCTGGGGATTTAAGTCAGTAGCACTGTGTCTGCCTGCTAAACTCAAGGCCCTGAGTTCAATCCCTGATACTGCAAAAAAAAAAGAGAGAGAAAAAATTTGCAAATAGCTTACAATACAGCTGAGAAAATAACTAGCCTTCATATACAATCAAATAGGTTTTGCTTCAATTGAATTGTTCAGGTAAGGAGCAAAAAAGTATGATGAAAAAAAAAGTGGTAATAGAAAGGCAAGTTGTAGATAAGAACAAAACCAGGAAGAGCCAGGAGGTGGTGGCTCATGCCTGTAATCCCAGTATTCCTGTAATCCCAGCACTCAGGAGGCAGAGGCAGGAGGACTGCTGAGTTCGAGGCTTGCCTGGGCTACATAGTGAGCACAGAGCCAGCCTGAACTACAAAGTGAGACCCTGTCTCCAAAAAAAAAAAAAAAAAAAAAAATAGACGATTAAAAACCAGGAAGAATGCTTGTCAGGGAAAAAAAGAATGTTCAAATGTTACAGAAAGACAAAAGATTATTGTATTTACTAAAGAACAAAATGGTTGACAAGAAAGATCAACTTTTATATAGGACAATTACCATAAAAGAAGACAGGAAATTAAGTCAGTAATGGCTATTTTTAAATAAATTAACTTTTTTTTAATTGAATTCTTTACTGGTACAATTTATATACCTCTCACAATCACACATAACATTGGGGAATTTGTACCAATATATGACACAGTCAATTCTCATGGGAGGTCTGGGTGGGTGGGGATATGAGTAAAAATATGGGTATAAATAAGTGAACTTTTAAAAAAAGATGTCTAAAAACTGAAAAAGACAATTTAGTTTATCACCCAGTAAACTTCTTGAGGAATATGCAGTGTTGTAGTTACTTTTCTAACTTAAAATGTTATCGCTTCTCGGCCCTTTGGCTAAGATAAGTGTAAAATGTTGACAGCACTGAGAATTTAACTCAGTGATTCTAGCACCTGCCTTGCAAGCATAAAGTCCTGAGTTCAATGCCTGGCACCCAAAAGAAAAAAAAAAAAATCTAGAACGTCCATACTCAGAAGATTTATAGAGGTCAGCGCTTTGGTTGGCACCAAAATCTGCTGGTTCATGTAGAGTCATCAATAACTCCACCACAATCTCTGGTAAGTTACTGAGGAGTAAATGATCAATCTGCAATGACAATAAAAAAAACTTAATATTTATATCTGAGACATTTAAGAGGTGATGATGTTTATTTCCATAATTACTCAGACATAGTAAAAAAAACAAATACAGCACTAAAGTACAAGACCAGCAAGATATGTAAGAACTGCAAGAACTCCACTTTTCTATTCTATGCAAAACTTCAGGCTGTGAAGAAAGTAGGGAAATACCAAGGCCTCCTTAATCCAACTCTTAAAATTTAAAGATCATTTTTACACAAGACTTTAAATATAGCATTAAATTCCTCAAACTGGTAATACTGCCAACCAATTTTGTTACTAATCCACACTCCTCACCTGCATTTTATCTGGAAACTCCTACAAAGTTTTACTAGAAAGAATTCTTAGTGATTAGCCAATAATCTGATTTTTGGCCCCTGCAAGATTTCTCTTCAGACTTCTACTTGGTAATATGCTAAATTCTGAGGATGTCACTATCTATATTCTCTTTTATCAGTAGGAGACTAAAATCCTTCCTACATTAGTTGGCTTTTCTTCAGCCTACTTTCTGCTACAGGCTGCTTCACAAAGGCATAGATACTCTAAGCAATTAAGCTATACTGTATCTCATTCATGTCTAGAAAAGATACAAATAAACTGTAACAGTGTAACTGAACAATCTTATCAATTGTAAACAATGTAGGTATTCACAATTGACAGTTTTAGCAGACACAAAAACTGATAATTGTACTAACACATACTAATGTCAAACAATCTAGAAGACTGATTCAGACAAAACACATACATGAGAGACAAACATAAGGCATAACTACCTGTCTCTTTATTCGCTATATACATCCAAAATAAACAATCAATAATTTTTACGTTAAAAAATTAATGTTTTAATATAAGCTGCCTCAAATTTTCAAAGTATAGAAACTGTTAACTCAATGCTAAATCAAACTGAAATTAGTGAAAATTTATGCTTTTAACCAAGATGCTAAGAAATTACTTTTGTTTCTCTTTATTCTTGTATTTCAACCAGGGTTGAATCCAATCATTTCTTCCCCTAAATCCATTCTACTTTAAAAATGGCTATCTTTGGATTTAAAAACATTTTTAAAAGTAAGACAAGAGGTATATAAAGTTGGAATGTTCAGTGGAGTTGGGTAGAGACAAAGTATCTTTCTCAAATTTTGTTATCTCTGAGAGCGAATATTCTATTCCAACTTTGTTTTAGGAAAATTGCCCTCTGCTCACCACTTGCCTCTGACAACTAGTTTCACCTGACTGGTCTTCCTAACCAACTAAGAAACTTGCTATTTCATTTCCTCATTCAATATAAATAATTAAGAAAGCTAAAAGTCCAACTATAATTCTATTATTAATCAAGCTTCTTTAGTCACCGCTTATATTTCAAATAAAAAAGGAGTAATAAGGGCCAGGGATTTCGCTCAGTGGTTTAGCTGTCTGCCTGACAAGTGCAGCCCGGAGTTTGACCCCTGGCACCACATATCACAGTGCCAGGTGTGGTGACTCATGCCTGTAATCCTAGTACTCGGAAGGCAGAAGCAGGAGGATTGCTGAGTTTGAGGCCAGCCTGGGCTACATAGTGAATTCAGGGCCAGCCTGAACTACAAAGTGAGAGCCCATTTTAAAAAAAAAAAGTAATCAAAACATTTTTACTTTGAAAAAAATTAACATTTTTAATGTAAATTGTTACACAACTTTGAAGTATATAAGTTATTACAAAACAGAAGTTTGTTGGGCTGGGGATTTAGCTCAGTGGTTCCGGTGTCTGTCTTGCAAGTGCTAGGTCCAGAGTTCAATCCCTGGTAACCACACACCACAATACCAGCCATGGTGATTCATGCCCATCAGCAATTGGTAACACATGGCACAGTGCTGGGTGTGGTGGCTCATGCCTATAATTCCAACACTCGGGAGGCAGAGGCAGGAGGATTGCTATAAGTTTGAGGCTATCCTGAGCTACATAGTGAGCTCAGGGCCAGCATGAACTACACAAAAGTGAGACCATATCTCAAAAAAAAGAAAAAAGAAAACCCAGTAATTAGTCAAATCCATCTTTACTTGACTCCTCCTTACTAGTAAATAATAGAAGCCAATATATACTTCCTAGCTGGGACATATCAGGAAAAAATTTTACCATTATAGTTGCTTGTTTTTTAGTGGAGAAGACTGGAAATAAACAAAGAACATTTAATTTAAAAGTAAATTACAAATTAGAAAGTTAAAAATGTCTGGAAAAAAAGGTCAGTGGGATAGTGGAGGCCTTTCATCCCAGTAACTTATGAGGCTAGGACAGGAGGATCCCAAGTTTGAGGCCAGCAAGGACAACTTAGTAACACCCTGTCTCAAATAAAATTTAAAAAGAGGATAATGCCGGGCGTGGTGGCTCACGCCTGTAATCCCAGCACTCGGGAGGCAGAGACAGGAGGATTGCTGAGTTCGAAGCTTGCCTAGGCTACATAGTGAGCTCAGAGCCAGCCTGAACTACAAAGCGAGACCCTGTCTCAAAAAAAAAAAAACAGGATAGTGATGGTGTGCTAGGAGTGTATCTCAATGCTCCTGGGATGTAACCAAAGTGGGAGAGTGGGGGGGGGTTAGAATGAAACTTTCCATATAAGTGTAAAACTTAGTGTGAATAAAAAAAATTAATGAAGACCAACTGCAAATAAAACATTTTTTCACTTTTTTCCCCTTCATTGAGTTTATTAGTACATTTTAGGTATACATAATGATCACACTCATTGTGGAAAATTTGTACCTATACATGATGATTCTTGATTCTCATTTTTTCTCATTCCCTGCCCTTCCTACAACCCCCCTCCCAAGAAAAATTTCCTTTGCTATTTAGTTTTACATGAATTTACCAGCCAACGTGCATGCATACAGTACTGGCAACTAAAGTAAATATTATAAAGAATTAATCAGACTACTCTTTAAGTTTAGTTTCTTTTCATTGTTATTTGTTATTAAGATTTCCACTTATTTAAATGACAATCAGAGGGAGAAAGCACCTACAACAATAATTCACAATAAGCTACATAATGATCAGGAGCCAAATTTATATGTGATGGATAAATAGTTTTCAAATTCAAAGCTTTAACTTGAGGATAAGAGGTAGAAGCTGAAGCCATACCTGTTTTCCCAGTAGGTTTTCACCTTTAAGCATGTCATAGACCTTGGTAGCAGTTTCTCTTTGCTGTGTCATCCTGGGGTCTCTAGTGCTCTCATACACAAAGTAAGGAAAAATGTTTACAAGAATCTTTGGAAAGCAGCCTATTATAAGACTTTTCCAATCTTCTTGAATCTGATTAGCAATAGACTTCACCTCATTGAAATAACTTCTAATCACCAAATGTGGAATCAAAATCTTATGATAAGCTCTAAAAATATAAAAAATTTAAAATACAGGTTATACCTTCAAAGTAAAATTTTATAATGTAGTTGTTAAATAGTGTTTTAATCTAGTCAAAATTAAAACATTAATCAGTAAACAATTTACTTTTATAAGTGGAGAAATAAAGTTAAGTAAATTTAAATGTAATCACATTTTAAAAAACAACTTAAACTATCCTATCTTGACTGTTCAATTAAAGGAAAAGAGACACCAATTTCTATATATTTTTTATGCTTTATCAACTTAATCCAAAGTTATTATAAAATGAAATACAAAAGTTACTCATAAATTCAAGTAACTAATATAAAATGTAAAATACTGTTGCTGTCAAAGGAACGAATAATAAGGACTATTAAACACAATTCTTTTAAACTCAATTTTTTTTTTTTTGAGACAGGATATTGCTATGCAGTACAGGTTAGCCTTGAACTCACTATGTAGTCCAGCATGACCTCACTTAAGATCCTTTATCTCAGTCTTCCAAGTGCTGGGAGTACAAGCATATGCCACCATATCTGGTCTGTCCGAAGATCCTTCTTAAAAGCAACTATCTGCAACTCTTTATATCTAAAGAAATGCTAAAAGCTATAAACAAGTAAAACTCATTCATGATGAACTCCATATAAAACGCTTAGTTCCTTGCACAGAACATTCCAAAAAGAGCAGATGCCTTCCCTTATCCTGATGCTTAAACATTACTCCTTAGTTGTTTTAAATCTCTTCAAAATTTTCTTTTCTAGCTGGGCATGGTGGCTCATGCCTATAATCCCAGCACTCGGGAGGCAGAGGCAGGAGGACTGCTGTGAGTTTGAGGCTTGCCTGGGCTACACAGTGAGGTCAGGACAACTTGAAAAACAAAGCGAGACCCTGTCTCAAAAGCAAAAAAAAAAGTTGAAAAAAATTTTTTCTTTTCTAGAGTTGTGGTTAGCATAATCAGTTCTTTTATGTCAATCTTCTAAATCTACTATAAATAATAAAGTTTACAGCAGAAAATGAAAGCAAAAATAATTAGCCACTTTGTAATTTATCACTGGTTTTTTCCATTGAGAAGGGAATATTTACTATCAAAAATTAAAGCTGAGGGCTGGAGTTTTAGCTCAGTAGTTCTGGCACCTGTCTCGCAAGTGCAAGGTCCTGAGTTCAATCCAGTAACCACATACAATGCTGGGTGTGGTGACTTATGCCCACCAGCAATCAATACCACATACCACAGTGCCGGGTGTGGTGGCTCACGCCTGTAATCCCAGCACTCGGGAGGCAGAGACAGGAGGATTGCTGAGTTTGAGGTTTGCCTGGCCTACATAGTGAGCTCAGGGCCAGCCTGAACTACAAAGCAAGACCCTGTCTCAAAAAAAAAAAAAAAAAATTAAAGCAGAATAGGATCCTACAATCTCCTTATATGCTTCCTTTACTTCACAAATCAAAGACCCAATGCTCAGTTATTTACACAGTTTGCTTAAAGTTACACAGCTAATTACAGGCACACCAAACCCTTCAATACATTCTCATTCAAATAAGCTGTCCTATTTTTTATACTATGTGCTTCCAAATTATGTCTGAAGAGGATGGGGGAGACAGTGTTACAGGTTTGGGAGACTGCAAAACACTATTACCTAACTTTAAACATATTTTTCATGAACCATGTTAAAACCTACCTATAAAAATCCTCAACATTTGAATAGGTTAATAAAATAAAAGGGAAAGAAGATAAGCTGCATTCAGTATCTTGAAGATTCAGCCATTCAGAAACCAGGTAATCTAAATGAGAAGCCATGAAGTCTTCTAAATTTTTATATCCAAAAGTTTCAGAAACTTTCTCTAAAACCTGCATAAACCAAAAAGAAATTGATGCTTTAAGAAAAATGAAAAAATTTGTTTTTGTTAGTATTCATCACAATAGGATCATGAGTTCATTAAACATTTGTATACCTTGTATTCATCAATACGAAAACTAAAAGAAAATTTAAAAGTATATTTAATATAATTAGTATAGTATCTGGCACACAGTACACATTTAGTAAATGTTACATGAATAAAAACATAAAAATATAATTTTCAACATCTGACTGTATCTCAAATGAAAGTCAAAGGCAAAATTGTTCTTAGTCTTAAATCCAAATTTTACAATATCCAAGTATTATATTCAAGTTACATTAACTAGGTAGAATAATGGTGTATTTTTTATAAGAACTTTTAACAGTGAAATTTGTAAGATCAACTTATATTACATTACACTAGACTAATTACCAGACTGTAGACTGATTATCGACAGGTTGCCTATGATAAAGCTCCATGAAACCCTATGGTAGAATGTTAAAGTATATATTGGCCCATATTTTCTCACATAAAAGTCTACAACAGTGCGACAGAAAGGTCTACAATGTACCAAACCAGATGATAGAACAGGAAGAGGAGCCATATTCTATAATACTGAACTAATGTAATTACAAACCTTGGACCCAGTCCTCTTTTCCTAATGATGTGACCTAAATGCCCCAGTCACATCATTGGTTAACACATAAACCTTGTTAGATTCCAAGGTGCTGCCCAGAACCTAAGAAGCAAAAACAATTAAAAGTGTTCTTGCTTCCATGTTCCCCTCAAGAAATGCTATTCCATGGCACTTGGTCTTTGTGTCAGTTACACTTATTAATTCAATAAATAATGCCTCATGAAATGCTCAAGCTGGAGGTAATGCAAATAAATATACCTCTTAAACACTATTAAACTACTTTCCAATATTCCCTACCTAAAAATAAAATTACTTCCAAGTCTTAAATAAAAGCTACTTAAACTCAGATTTAACCGTTCTCATGATTTAAAAATTATCTATTTGGGGATGCATCATAGTGGTTGAGTGCTTGCCTACAATGTGTTAGACCTTGAATTCAATCCTCAAACCAGGAAAAATTAAGTTATCCAAAGAAACATATAATAGAAAATCACATCCATATATACCTTTTTCACAAGGTGAAGATCTAATCCATTCTCTTTCACAGACTTGCACAGGGCAAACAAGGCTTGTTTTTCACAGACAGGGCTACAGTACAAAACCACAGCTATCATCATCAGGAAAACAGATTTCCTATTATAAAACTCATCTGAAAGTTCAGGATTCTCAGCATCATGTGACTTCAAAAAAATATATAAAAGCAATAGTATAAAAATGTAAACATTATAAAACAATCAGTCAGGCTAAAATCAAAGCATTCCATGACAACATCTAAGAAGTGTGTCAAGAATTTGAAAATCCACAATGATGGAGTCAAGAGTAGACTGAGAAGACATGTTCTCTACAGAGGGAAAGCCTTCTCTCTATGACATCTTATGCAAAGAGCTGCCAAAGGAAAAGTCTTTCAGCGAAATACAATAATTTTATGTAAAATTAAAGAAAGAAATGGCAAAAAGAGGATAAAATATTAAAGCTCTCTTCAGCAATTGTTTAACTTCTAGCACGATTTTTTTTGGTTTTTTTGTTCTGAGACAGGGTCTCGCTTTGTAGTTCAGGCTGGCCCTGAGCTCGCTATGTAGCCCAGGCAAGCCTCAAACTCAGCAATTCTCCCGTCTCTGCCTCCGGAGTGTGGGATTACAGGCTTGAGCCACCATGCCCAGCACTGTAGTATGTGGTATTGATTGCTGGTGGGCGTGAGTCACCACGTCCAACATTTTATGTGGTTACTGGGCATCGAACTCAGGACCTTGCGCTTGCTAGGCAGGCACTGGAACCACTGAGCTAAATCTCCAGCCCCTAGCACGATTTTTATCATTAATATAGAGCTGTCTATTCATTTAAAAACATTGTCATCTGTTATAAAAAGGAAAAATAAATCATCCAACTGGATAAAACTACGTATGATTCTGGTTTAGTCATCAATTACTATAAGATCTCAACAGGAATCTACATTTCTCTTTGACTAGTTACATTTGATTTAAGTTTCTCTTCAGAAATTTGAAAATCTGCTATTCACTGAACCTGGTTCTGTTTTTTGGTACAAAAAAGGAAAGGCCCTCTTTCTTTCATTTTTTTTTTAAGTCAGCAGTAAAGTGCCCAGCATGTAGAAAGTCCTCTAATTGACACCTAGTACCAAAGGCCAAAAATCTATTTTTACGCCGGGCGTGGTGGCTCACGCCTATAATCCCAGCACTCAGGAGGCAGAGACAGGAGGATTGCTGAGTTCGAGGCTTGCCTGGGCTTCATAGTGAGCTCAGAGCCAGCCTGAACTACAAAGCGAGACCCTGTCTCAAAAAAAAAAAAAAAAAATCTATTTTTACACAGAGCCAAACTTAACATTTTACTGAACCATTAAAAGGGTAAAAAAGAAGTGCCCTTTAAAAAGTACAGAATTTTCAAATTCTTTTATCAACTCTGTTCATGGCAGTATGCTTCTATAAGTGAAGTATAAGACAGAGATTTCTAACAAATGTGTCACAATACTGATTCATATTGTGATCTCAAGAAGTAAAAATTATTAGGTCTCTTTCTAAAATGATGTCAGGTCAGTACATCCCTTTTTTGGAATATATGTTAATCTAAAATGCATAATATATTATTTTCTATGAAATTTTATATTATTTAAACATCTTTCCTATCTATTGAGATTTTTTTGTTGTTTTTATTTTGAGACAGGGTCTCACTTTGTAGTTCAGGCTGGCCCTGAGCTTACTATGTAGCCCAGGCAAATCTCCAACTTAGCAATCCTCCTGCCTCTGCCTCTGCCTCCCAAATGCTAGGATTACAGGTGTGAGCCACCACGCCCCGGCACTGTGGTAAGTGGTACTGATTGCTGGTGGGCCTGAGTCACCACACCCAGCACTGTAATATGTGGTTACTGGGATCTAACTCGGGACTTAGTGCTTGCAAAGCAGATGCTAGAACCACTAAGCTAAATTCCTGGCACTAATGAAATGATTTTCTAAATTCACACTGTTTCATATACCTGTCCATTAACACAGATCTGACAGTCACTTAATCACTTCAAGTCATTTTTAGGAATAAATCACAGCAAAAATAAATACATCTAAACACTAAGGTAATTTTTAATGCTTTAAGAATATACTAAAGAGAAATGTGAAAAAATGTGAGTTAAAAAAAAAAAGATAATTCTGATTTAGTGTTAGAATCTTGTTCTCAATTTCTCCCTATTGTCAACTGTTTCTTAACTAGTTAACCAGATATTAGACAAAAGCATTTCTTATATTTAAAAGGACATCATTTAAATCCCTATTAAAACTTAAATTATTTTTCCTCTATATTACAGATAAGCTTAACCAAATTGCTATTTGACCCATTTGACCTGAAACATAATTTCATTCAATTCATATCACTGTTTCACAGTAGCATTATATCATAAAATACTGACTAAAAACTATCTTATGACAAACTGGCTAAAGATATTACAGGATATTTGTAGAAAGCATATGATAATAGCAAATATATGCTATGAAAATTACCACTTCTTTCATTCCTTCCCAAGCTTTCAAGTATGCATTTTCAAAAGCTGTTTGTTGAAGCTTCAAAGGAAGTGCTTTCAACAACATGGAAGAATCTCCTTGTTTCATATCTTGGAATAATCTGAAAAAGGAAAAGAAAAAAGAGAAAACAAAGTGGTAGCTTTTACTCAAACCCTACTTTTAAAAACATTTTACAGAGAAAATGTTGACATTTTCTGAGACATACATACTAGCTTTCCTCAAAAACCAATGAACTCTAAGCCCATTTTAATAGTTTCAGAACATTACTTAGTATTAACAGTGAATATGTCATGCATTTTCTCCTATTAGTGAAGAGGGTCTCTTATTTATTACAGTAGTAGCAATGGAAGCCAGGGCAGGGTCCCAAGCATGCTAGGCAAAAACTGTACCACTGAGCTATACATCCAACCTGTTCTTTTTTACTTTAAAAACAAATTTTTGAAATAGTATAAGTTGCCTAGGGTGGCCTTCAATTCCATTCCTCCCACCTCTGCCTCTCAAGTAAAAAGATCTTTTGAGTATCATTGCACTCAAACTGCCAGAAAAGCTAATTTTTCCTCTTGTCCAGACTTGTACTTAGTTAACCTGAAAGTGAGTGGCTTACTGCAAAAGCCAAAAATCAACAAATTCTAAATTCTAGTCATTCTTGATTTTAAGTTCTTGAATTTAAGGTATTTTCCTCCTGGTCAGGGATTTAGCTCAGTGGTTCCTGCCAAGTACAAGGTCCTGAGTTCAATCTCCAGTACCACAATGATGGGCATGGTAGCTCACACCTGTAATCCCAGTATTTGGGAGGCAGAGGCAGTATTGCTGTGAGTTCAAGGCTAACTACAGGTCACCACTACATTGCTTTATTACATTCAATTAATGACCTTACATAACTCTACTCTTTAACACCTATCTTCTTATACATGTAAAATTCAGTAAGGATTTCAACTACTATTCACATTAGTTAGCAACCTTGACAATGCACTCAAGTTTTATTTTAAAAGTTTCCAAATATGAGGAATTAAGATACAACATCTGGTTCATGGAAACAGGGTGTCAAGTATATTTAAATTGTGGACACATTAATTCTAACATTTTTATTTATGTGAATGCTAGGACAAGTACTCTGTGGTGAGGTATTATTGCTCACTTATTTCTGAATAATAGTTATTCAAGGGGCTGGGGATTTAGCTCAAATGATACCGCGCCAACCTTGGATGCACAAGGGCCTGAGTTCGATCCCTGGTACCACACACACACAAAAAAGTTATTCAAAAGATTTCTCAGATTTGATGCTTTCAGAACAACATATAATGTTGTTCTCAAATACAATGATTTATTTCACCTCCCATGTTCAATTATCACACCTACCACTGTCAAAGTATCATTTCAGGTGCTAAAGATACAACAATGAACAGAAGACACAAAACAGTGCCTTCTAGGATCTTTGATTCTAGTGACCATGAGAAGAACAGAATGTGTGGGGTGTTTTTTTTACGGTTGGCACAGTACCACTTGAGCTAAATCTTTAGCCCCTAGAATGTGTTAAATACATCAAATGATGAGAAATGTTACAAAAATAAAGTAGAGAGGTGCTGTATTCACTGCAAGTAAAGGTGGATGAATTCAAGTGCAGGTTATAACTAGAGGTTTTGTTGTTATTATTATAATCTTGCAGTATTGGGGATTGAACTCAGAGGTGTTCTACCACTCAGCTACATCCTAGCCCTTTTTTTTTTTTTTCTATTTTGAGACAGGGTCTTACTAAGTTGCCATGGCAGAACTTGATCTTATGATATCCTTGCATCAGCCTCTTTTGGTTCTGAGATTATAGGTGTGCCACTACATCTGACTTCCATTTAGAGATTTTTAAATTAATTGGATAACCAGATAAACACATAGTCCTTAAGAAACTAATACTCATTTATTCAAGTACTCAAACACAAAACAAATCATTACAATTATTTCAGTGCCTAAGTGTATACTGAACTAAGAAAAGTATAACTAGCACCATGTAAAATGTGTTAAGTATCATTGTAAACTCATAAAATTACGGCCATGTTCAACATTCTATACCTCCCATAACACACCTCTCTCAAATTAGTGCCTTAATAGTTCTGTGGCACTAAGCAAGTATCTAGGTCTTCATGCCAGTTTTCACCAATAAACTGGAGAAAATAACAACATCATAAAACTGTCAGAATTAAGAAAAACGATGAATGCTAGGCACATCAAATAATATGGTTAGTGTTACTGTTAATATCCCAACTAGTGAGCTGTAACTGTGGTAGACACTGCACTGCCAACTGGTGCCTTTCAAATCTTCATAAGAACCTACCCCATTACCTATTAATAGATTCTGCAGTTAACATGCGCACTTGGTGATTATCGTCAGCAAGAAACTTTGGAAATATTTCATTTACAGGATAGTCTTTTCCCATTACATTAAGAACAGCCCATTTTGAATAAGGATCAGCCTGTGGGAATAAAGCTTAGTTAAACATGAAACATTAAGAAAAATCATTAAGAGATATAAAGGCTGTTTTAAAATTTCAATGGACACTCTGCCAATAATATGGAACAACTCACCTTAAGCAGAGTTTTAAGGCATTTTACTATTGCCATTCTTACAGAGAATGTGCATTTCTTCTCCTTTGTTAGATGCCTGAAATCAAGTAAGTTTTTCCAAGTCAAATAACCACTTTGATAAGAATCCAGTCAGAAAAATCACTATACATTAAGATTATTATTCAAATTGCTTCTAACATTTTTGTACTAAATGAATTCTCATTATGTGGAACAAGTCACTATACTTCCCAAAAATTTAAGCTAAAAGACATTAGTCTGAAAAAGAATTTAATTTTAATTGTTTTATAGAATTGCATCCCTTTTGGGGACTCATTTCAGATAGTGGCATTATAATAAAAGTATTTTTCAATCATTGTATTGCAAGTTTCATACTGATTTAGAAGTCCTTATCAAACAGTACAAGGCTTTAAAATTTTTGTATGTGTGTATGTCCATAAATTTCATGGTGTTACCCCAGACTGGGATAATATGCGTGAAATAAACAGTTACAAAGGCACTTGATTCACTTTGGTCATGTGAACAAATTTCAGTTTATCGTAACTTTCTTTTTTTTTGAGACAGGGTCTCGCTTTGTAGTTCAGGCTGGCTCTGAGCTCACTATGTAGCCCAGGCAAGCCTCAAACTCAGCAATCCTCCTGTCTCTGCCTCTGAGCCCTGGGATTACAGGTGTGAGCCACCACGCCCAGCACTGTGGTATGTGGTATTGACTGCTGGTGGGCCTGAGTCTCCACGCCCAACGTTGTATGTGGTTACCGGGGATTGAACTCAGGACCGTGCGCTTGCGAGGCAGGCGCCGGAACCACTGAGCTAACCCTCCGGCCCTGTAACTTTCTTTATTCACCATACGTGTTAAACTATTCAATGACTTAAATAGCCTGAACAATTTAGAAAGCCAAACCTTATAAGAAACAATGTGATTTTCAAGCAATTAAGGAGGGAAATATAAATGTAAAACTTGCGCTTCTATACAGTTACCAAAAGAAAACTAAGAATTCTACAAAATAAATTGTACCTACCAAAATGCTCCAATCACTGTAAGAAACTGTCCTTGAGCCTCTCTTGTATTCTCTGTATCTATATTGTCTTGATCTAGGTTTGTCACTATATGAAGGACATGATTTAAAATTGTTTTACAAACATCTTGGTCACGGCGATACAAAGAACACACACTGCTGTGATGGAAAAAGTTTATAAACTTAGCAGAATGTATCAGTTAGTTTATAATGTTAAAGTGAACATAACATATGGTTTAATGTCTTACGACAGCGGTTTCAGAAGTTCAACAACATCTTCCATTGGCAAAGGACACTGTTCTCCAGGTAGCTCCTTTAAAAGCACTAAGTACTAAAATGATAGGGGAAAACAAATCAGCTTTCTTAATAGCTTACTTACTGTAAAAGCATGTACATATATACATAAATATAAAGTACTTATACACAAGCACACAGTTGTAAAATTTTTTTAAAGGATATATGAAAAAGGCCTTTGACATCAAATACAGATAGACTCAAATTCACAACATACAGAAGTATCATAGTAAATCCCATTAATTTTTACAATAAAAAATCTCAGGAGATGGGCTGGAGGGTTAGCTCAGTGGTTCAGGCGCCTTCCTCACAAGCGCAAGGTCCTGAGTTCAATCCCCGGTAACTACATACAACGCTGGACATGGAGACTCACGCCCACCAGCAATCAATACCACATACCACAGTGCCGGGCGTGGTGGCTCACGCCTGTCATCCCAGCACTCGGGAGGCAGAGGCAGGAGGATTGCTGAGTTCGAGGCTTGCCTGGGCTACACAGTGAGCTCAGAGCCAGCCTGAACTACAAAGCGAGACCCTGTCTCAAAAAAAAAAAAAAAAATCTCAGGAGAACAACTTTGTGTATTGTAAAACCTACAATTATTTCACCTGGGACCTTTTTAGTCTTGCCTATAAAATGAGGAAATATCATTTATCTGGCCAGAAGACTGTGAAGATAAGCATAAAGGTCTAGGCTTTAATGTGGAAGTTCAGTAAATACATTATGTTCTTATCCTCCCAACACTTGGTATAACAGATCAATAGTTAAAAATTATTCTATTGCTTTTGCAAAGCAAAGACAATCATGGGCAGGGAGCAAGTCAAATACCCTGATCTATCTTCTTATCTAGCCACCTTAAAAGGCTCTCTGCGAAACAGTGAATACAAAGAGCTGTGCAAAAGATACTAGTCATAATGGTAGTAATAACTAGACAACTAGTTTTTAATAGCTGGAAATTTTCCAGCTACATTGACAAATCATAAGGCATTTCCACCAGGTGGAAGATATTAATTAATTGATGTCTTTTGTGTTTTGGCAGTACCAGGGACTGAACTTATACTTGCAAGGTAGGCGTGATGTTACTGAGCTACATCCCTGGCCCAACTAATCTTTTTTAATACTAATATGAGTCATGTGTGATTTTATTGATTATCTTGAAGCAACTTTAAGGATCATCAAGGATACATTTGACTAGCGTGTATGCCAGGTATGAGACAGAAACTCCAGAAGAGCACAAATAAGCCTGTTTGCTGGAGTTACAGTACAATGCACGTGGTTTCAGAACCTGGAACATGATCAAGGGTTCCAGGAGTACATGAGTTACTTGATCTGTACATCTGCCAACTTATTGCAACTGAGAACATAACCCAATCAGATGTCTTACTCAACCAGGGGCTCTGCCCAATTGTCCACAAGGACTGGGGTTAAGGAGATGGCCTAAACAGTTAGTAATCTCATATCAGACTTAGCTCCTAAGTAAATCTATGTGGCTTCACTTGATTTTCTGCCAAATTTGGACAGATAAAAATAAACCTTGGGAGGGCCAGGGATTTAGCTCAGTGGTTCTGGCTTCTACTTCACAAGCACAAAATCCTGAATTTGATCCCTAGTTCCACATACCACAGTGCCGGCCATGGTGGCTCACACCTGTAATCCCAGAATTCGGGAGGCAGATGCAGGAGGATTGTTGTGAGTTCCTCCAGCCTAGCCTGAGCTACATAGTTAGCTCAGGGCCAGCCTGAACTATAAGGCAAGACCTTGTCTCAAAACAAACAAACAAACAAACCATAAGTGATGAGCTGGAATTATAGGTATTGATCAATAGTACTGAGTTAAAAGTGAGATTCCAACTTCAATCACAGTGTTTATATATTATTTTTACAGTCAAAATTTACATTTCTTGCACTAGTCTATAATAGTTTGCAATAATTATAAGACTAAATCTATCCAAAATTCACCCAAATTTTAATATCTACTTAAATATTTTTCATAGAACATTCAGAGAAAAAGTAAAGGGTAGGCCTGTGTAGTGGAATATGTCTGTAATACTATTTTAGGAAGACCTATATTAGCCACCCACCCGGGATTTAGGATATAAATTCCAAAGAAGAATCAAGAGTAGGAAAAGAAGCTGGGCGTGGTGGCTCACGCCTGTAATCCCAGCACTTGGGAGGCAGAGACAGGAGGATTGCTGAGTTCGAGGCTTGCCTAGGCTACATAGTAAGCTCAGAGCTAGCCTGAACTACAAAGTGAGACTCTGTATCAAAAAAAAAAAAAAAAAGAGTAGGAAAAGAAATAGTGTACTTTATAGATAGATTTATTTCTTAAGAAAGTAATTTCAAATCTTCAAAGGCACTATGATTCTTACATGTCAGACCATTACATTTAGTCTACAACACCAGATAGAATCAAAGAGCTTCCTTATTTCACTTGACTCACCATGTGTAAGTGAAGGGATTTAGTAAGATTTGGTGTGTTAAAATCAATTAGCATTAATAATCTTCTCCGAATATCAGCAGCTCTAAATGACACAGACTTATTCTGAGATGTAGTTACACACATACACAAGAACTTAAGCATGTCTAAAAGAAGTAGATCCTGCTTTGAGAGATACTCTTCTGCTAAAGGATTCATAGCACCTAAAAAAAAATAAAACCACTCATTAACAACAAGAAACAGGTACAAAAGACACATAGATCAAATGTAAACTTGAACATCTCTCCTAGTTTCTAGTATCCAAATAGTTGATCATGTAGATTTATAAAATTCTTCTCATAGACAAAAATACATTTAGTTAAAATCATAGAAACTTAGAGTATATAAAATAATTCTTTTTTTTTTTTTGAGACAGGGTCTCGCTTTGTGGTTCAGGCTGGCCCTGAGCTCACTATGGAGTCCAGGCAAGCCTCGAACTCTGCAATCTTGCTGCCTCTGCCTCTGCCTCCCCAGTGCTGGGATTACAAATGTGAGCCACCACGCCCCCACTGTGGTATGTGGTATTGACTGCTGGTGGACGTGAGTCACCACACCCAGCATTGTATGTGGCTACTGGGGATCAAACTCAGGACCTTGCACTTGTGAGGCAGGTGCCAGAACTACTGAGCTAAATCTCTGGCCCTAAAATAACTGTTATAGAATATACTAAAATTGATGTCCATTTGGCTTCCTACAATGCTAAATTATTATAAAGTGGTAAAACAAATCCCAAGTAGTAAATACGGATTTACCAATGGTACTTTGGTTTTCTACAGGATCATTCACATCATTTGCACTACTAGAAGGGTAATCATGAAATAGATTTGTAGATGATGAATCATCCATATCCTTTAGATTTTCATTAGTATCATCTTCCACTGATTTTGCTTCCCCATAGTCAAATGGCTTTTTGATAGAGCATGCCTTCAAAGAAAAACAAAGATCTTTTCAAGCTGGTTTCTTTTAAAAGTATGCTATAGTTAAAATTTTCCTTAAAAAAAATTAAAAAATAAAAAAATAAATTTTCCTAATATAATTCATAGACAAATGGATATACGCTGTAATGTGTCTAAATAACATACAATTTAAAAATAATTTCTTGTATTAACATAATCACACTGTATTGAAGAAGCCTAACAGTACTTTGTACCTCATAAATATATAAAACTATAATCTATCAATACATAGTAAAAATAAATTGTAAAAGTTTTATAAGACCCAAAATTGGTTGAGAAGGGTGTGAGCAAAAGTATAAACTCTTTTTATAGTTTTGGAAGACAATGATGATATCCATGAAAAAATAAAATTCAAGCTAAGTGTGATGGCACGCGCCTGAAATCCCAGCTACTTGGGATGCTTAGGTGGATAAATCTCTTGAGACTAGTTCCAGACCAGCCTGCACAAAGCATCCAGACCGTGTCTTAAATGAAACTGAACTGAAATAAAATAAACTAAGCTAATATAAACTATAGATTCTTTTTGAACCTGCAAATCTCTTATTAGATTTCATCCTATATCCTCCATAAAAACAATTACAAGTAGGCAAGATAAAAGCATTTTATTACAGTAGAATGCTTTATAACAAAACAGTAAGAACCACTAAAAATGCCAATTAAGAGAAGATGGGCAAAATAATTCATATTACATATATGTATATACAGAGAGAGGAAGAACACCAAAAAAAAATCAATACACACTCTAGCAGTTCACTGCACTAATAAATGTCTCAGAGCTAATGACCACCACTTTGGGCAACTATTGTAACTGTACAGGCCAAAGGCAAATTTTATTAATCTCATTATGTTATACAAGTTTTTCCTTTCCTGATGAATACATTTTTTTGGCAGACTACGTGTATAACTATTATCACACAGTAGAATGCTACACACTAGATAAAATACAGCAGTACACACCTTATAAAATACATGCAGTGACAAGGAAAAATGACCAAGACTTGTCATGAAATATAAACAGTACTTTTTTCTCATTCAGTAGATATTTAAATATCTATAATGTATGTCAGGCACTATTTTACAAAATAGAGTATGTGTGGCATAAGCCTACTTTTTGAAAAAAGAAAATACCAAGGCTACTTACCAGTTAAGTTTTTGGTTTTTCATTTTGTTTTGATTTTTTTTGTGTGTGGTACTGGAAATTGAACTCAGGACCTTGCATTTGCAGGCACGATGCCACTGAGCTAAATCCTGTTGGTTTATTTTTTTTATTTAATTGATTTTATTGGTATACTTTATATACACATCACAATCACAACTGACATTGAAAATCTGTACCAGCATATGACGTCTTAATTTGTTCCCATTCCCCTGCCCACCCTACAACTCACCACTCCATATATACATAAGTTTTGTTTTCTTTATTTTTTTTCTGTTGGTTTATTTTTTTAAGAGAATCATTTTTAATTTTAATATAGTGTGGTAGAGGAATAAGTATGAGCCAGGACAACTAACCAATGTTTCAGTCTTTTTTATTGAGAAACTAAAAACCTGGTGGTATCCTGGTACTGATACTAAGAAGTCAAATACATTCCTCTCAGAACAAATAACGTCATTTGCTTTCCATATTTGTAAAAACATAAGGCACTATAGATTGTGAAATATATTGCTAGATTTTTTAAAAAACAAACTTGATACTATAATCAATGAAATATAGTAATAAAAGAGGAAGAATACTTACTAGACTTTTACAAATATCTGCAATGTCATTCATCAGTTTTGATGTTAACAACCGTAGAAAAAAGCCACATGTAATCTTATTTGGATTCTGCTGTAGTTAAGAAAAACAAAGAACCAATCAACCATTACTATTTTTTTGACACAAGGGCTGGTCATGACCTCACTATGTAGCCCAGACTGGCCTCAAACTGATGAAAATCCTCCTGCTTCAGCCTCCCAAGTGCTGGGATTATAGCCATGCACCACCACACCACACTACAATTTTTTTGAGACAGGGTCTTGCTTTGTAGTTCACGCTGGTCCTGAGCTCACTATGCAGCCCAGGCAAGCCTCCAACTCAGCAACCCTCCTGCCTCTACCTCTTGAGTGCTGGTATGTGGTTACCTGGGATTGAACCAGGGGACCTTGTTCTTGCTAGGCAGGTGCTGGAACCACTGAGCTAAATCTCCAGCCACTACAATTATTATTATTTTTTTTTTTTTGAGACAGGGTCTTGCTTTATAGTTCAGGCTGGCTCTGAGCTCACTATGTAGTCCAAGCAAGCCTCGAACTCAGCAATCCTCCTGTCTCTGCTTCCCTAGTGCTGGGATGACAGGCGTGAGCCACCACGCCTGGCACTGTGGTATGTGGTATTGACTGCTAGTGGGCGTGAGTCTCCACACCCAGCATTGTATGTGGTTACCGGAGATTGAACTCAGGACCTTGCGCTTGCGAGGCAGGCGCCAGAACCACTGAGCTAACCCTCTGGCCCATCCTACAATTATTCTTGACTGTAGTATTTTCTCTATCTAGGCTGAAATGTAAATAAAAAAGGTCAGGATATGTTATTTTACAAACATTAATCTCTTTTCTTAAAAGCAGTAACTACTATAGTAAAAATCTTTTGTTGCACTTAGAAAATATTAAAGTATCAGGTTTTTACATTACATATAAGTAAGCAGTAAGTGTAGATTAGAGTTTATTCTTTCACTTCTGTCCTTTGACGTATATACAAAAATACTGCAGTCATTACAAAACCAAAAGTATGTACTGACAATATTAATACATGCTCATATACTTAATATCAACTTTCAAAAATATTTCCAGTTATTAACCCCGTGGCCTGGCTCTGCTACCTACAGACCAGCTCCAAATCAAAACAAAGATTATATACAATAATAATTTATCTTTTTTTTTTTTTTTTTTTTTTTGCTTTTGGAGACAGGGTCTCGCTTTGTAGTTCAGGCTGGCCCTGAGCTCACTATGGTGCCCAGGCAAGCCGCCGCGAACTCAGCAATCCTCCTGTCTCAGCCTCCCGAGTGCTGGGATGACAGGCGTGAGCCACCACATCCGGCATTGTGGTATGCGGTGTTGATTGTTGGTGGGCATGTATCCACGCCCAGCGTTATATGTGGTTACCGGGGATCGAACTCAGGACCTTGCGCTTGTGAGGCAGGCGCCGGAACCACTGAGCTAACCCTCCGGCCCTAATTTATCATTTTTTAAATTTTTTACTTTTTGAAATAATCTCATTATATATTCCAGGCTGGCTTTGAACTTGCACCAATCCTCCTGCATCAGGCCTGTGTTAGGATTACTGGTGTGCACCTCCATGCCCCATGTATCATTAAGTTTAAAACAAACTAATAGACAAAAATACTCCCAATAAATCATCTACCCTATGAAAAGTCCATACTACACCAAGTAAGAAAATCTTACCTTGCTACAGTTACACAAGCAACGTGTACATAGATACATCATAATTCTTAAGGACCCAATTCTAGATTCCTCATCTGTCTTATTTTTAAACAGACAGATATTTTCTCCTGCACACTGCATTAAAGACTATTCAGAAAAGAAAAAAATACAATCAGTTTAATCTTGCTATTTAAAGTTTCACTTAAGAGCCAAAGTATTTTCAGAAATTGTACAAAATCATGCAATAACATTAGAGATATCAATTTTTTTCAGATTTGGGAATATTTGTATATATGTAGTGAGGTATCACAGATATGGAACTAAAGTTTAAACACAAAATTTATTTTTCACATACCTTCTACACGTGGCCTAAAGGTAATTTTGTACACCTGTGTGTTGAGTCTACATTTTGATTCTGACATGTTAACTGCAGTCATGTGTGGGATTTTTCCCTGAAGTATCAGCGGGCACTCAGAGTTTCGTTTTCTAAGCATTTTGGATTTCAACATGTATAAAATTCTGTTTAATATAACAAATTTCCCAGGGATACATTTCAATCAAATTTATCTGTAACTTTATTAACACAAATTATTATACTACTGCTTTCTGGAACAACCTGATTTATGATTCCTCTCTTGTTATTATACCCACATAACAATAGCAGCCATTAACATGCATCTTAAGAATCGAACACCAGACAAGGGTTACTGAATTTGTAATCTTTTTTTTTTTTTTTTTGAGACAGGGTCTCGCTTTATAGTTTAGACTGGCCCTGAGCTCACTATATAGCCCAGACAAGCCTTAAACTCAGCAATTCTCCTGCCTTTGCCTCCCAAGTGCCGTCACACCCAGTATTGTGGGGCATGGTACTGATTGCTGGTGGATGTGAGTCATCATGCCTAGTATCATAGCATTGTATGTGGTTACGGGATCAGGATCAAACCAGGGACCTTGCACTTGCAAGGCAGGAGGCGGAACCAATGAGCTAAATCTCTGGCCCTGAATTTGTAATCTTAAAGAAAAACAGAATTTGTCTTACCTTTGCTTTTTTCAATAATTCTGACTTATACGCTTCCTCTTCAGTTATTATACCCATATGACAATAGCAGCCAAGAACACCCACCAAAAGTATTGAACACCGCACAAGGTTTTCTGAATTTGTAATCTTAAACTGCAAATTTTAGAAATGTGTATTTCATTAATAATTCTGGGTATTTGGAAATGATCTTTCATTAACAAGTTTTATAAATAACACATGTTAAGAAACAAAAGGTCAGCTAAGGTGAAGATGTAATTTTCTAAACATCATTTAAAATATCTAAAACAATATAATAGTAGTAGGGGACTTTAATACTCCACTATCACAAATTGACAGATAACTGGACAAAGAATCAATAAGGAAATGCTTGAGCTAAACCAAACTTTTGAGCAAATGGACTTATTAGATGCCTACAGAATTTTTCACCCTTCAAAGCGAGAATATACCGTCTTCTCAGCTGCTCATGGATCATTCTCCAAAATAGATCACATTCTAGTCCATAGAACAAGCTTAAGTAACTGCAAAGAAATCGAAGTTATCCCCTGCATACTATCAGACCATACTGTCTTGAAACTGGAGCTGAACAGCAAAAGAAATTCCAAAATCCTCACAAACACATGGAAATTGAACAATACTGTTAACCAACCAATGGGCCACAAAAGAAATTAAACAGTTTCTACAACTAAACGACAACCCCAGCACAACATACAGGAATTTATGGGATACAATGAAAGCCGTTCTATGAGGGAAATTCATAGCAGTGAATGCCTACACTTGGAAAATAGAGCAAACTGAAATAAATAATCTAATGATGAACCTCAGACAATTAGAAAAAGAGAAGCAAAACAAACCCAAAGCACATACTAGAGAGGAAATTATAAGGATCAGAGCAGAAATTAATGCAATGGAGACAAAGAGAACACAAAGAATTAATGAATCAAAGAGTTGGTTCTTTGAAAGTATAAATAAGATCAACAGACCCTTAGCCAACCTTAACAAACAAAAGAAGGAAAAGGCTCAAATCCATGCTATAAGGAATGAAAATGGGAAAATCACCACAGATTGAAAATGTAATAAAAAACCTACCAACAAAGAAAAGCCTGGGTCCTGATAGCTTCACTGCTGAATTCTACAAAACTTTTTTTTTTTTTTTTGCTTTTGAGACAGGGTCTCGCTTTGTAGTTCAGGCTGGCCCTGAGCTCACTATGGTGCCCAGGCAAGCTGCCGCGAACTCAGCAATCCTCCTGTCTCTGCCTCCCAAGTGCTGGGATTACAGGCATGAGCCACCACATCCGGCATGTGGTATGTGGTGTTGATTGTTGGTGGGCGTGTCTGCACGCCCAGCATTATATGTGGTTACCGGGAATCAAACTCAGGACCTTGCACTTGCGAGGCAGGCACTGGAACCACTGAGCTAACCCTCTGGCCCTCTACAAAACTTTTAAAGAAGAGTTAATACCAGTACTTCTCAATCTCTTTAATGAAATTGAAAGGGAAGCAGTACTCCCCAAATCATTCCTTGAAGCAACCATCACCTTGATTCCAAAGGCAGGGAACGATCCCACCAAAAAAGAAAACTACAGGACAATCTCTCTAATGAACTTTGACTCAAAAATTCTCAATAAGATACTGGCAAATAGAATACAGAGAGTTATCAAGAAAATCATACATCCTGATCAACTCGGATTTATCCCAGGGATGCAAGGCTGGTTCAACATACGTAAATCAATCAATGTAATACACTACATTAACAGACTCAAGGACAAAAACCATATGATCATCTAAATAGATGCAGAAAAAGCATTTGACAAAATCCAACACCCATTTATGATCAAAACCCTTCAGAAAATCGGAATCAATGGACTTTATCTCAATTTAATACAAGGTATTTATGAGAAACCAATAGCCAGCATCATACTCAATGGGCAAAAATTGAAATCTTTTACACTAAGATCAGGAATGAGACAAGAATGCCCATTGTCACCACTTTTGTTCAATATAGTGCTGGAAACATTAGCCATAGCAATCAGGCAGGACAAAGATATAAAAGGAATAAAGATAGGAAAGGAAGAAGTTAAACTGTCATTATTTGCTGATGATACGATACTCTATCTGGAGGATCCTAAAAACTCAACCAAAAGACTACTAGACTTAATTACCAGATTTGGTAGTGTTGCTGGATACAGGGTTAATGCTCAAATATCAACAGCCTTTGTCTACACAAACAACAGACTTACTGAAAGAGAAATTGGGGGGGAGTCAATCCCTTTCACAGTAGCACCCAGAAAAATGAAATATCTGGGAATCATCCTAACAAAGGAAGTGAAAGACCTCTATGCTGAAAACTATAGGACTCTGAAAAATGAGCTAGAAAAGGAAATCAGAAAGTAGAAAGATATCCCTTGTTCCTGGGTAGGGAGAACCAACATTGTCAAAATGGCTATACTCTCACAACTATTATACAGATTCAATGCAATTCCAATTGAAATTCCAACACTATACTTCACAGAACTAGAGAAAATAATACAAAACTTCACCTGGAAACACAAGAGACCTAGAATAGCAAAAGCAATTCTAAGCAACCAGGACATGGCAGGGGGTATTACAATCCCCAATTTAAAACTCTACTATAAAGCCACTGTGATAAAAAAAAAAAAACTGCATGGTACTGGCAAAGTAACAGACCCGAGAACCAGTAGAATAGAGTAGAAGACCCAGCTACAACCCCAGATACACTAAGCTACCTTATCTTTGACAAAGGAGCCAAACATCCTCAGTGGAGGAAAGACAGCCTCTTTAACAAATGGTGCTGGGAAAACTGGGCTTCAACCTACCAAAAGCTAAACCTAGACCTATCTCTTTCACCATACACAAAACTAAACTCAAAATGGATACAAGACTTAAACACTAAAACAGAAACAATAAGCCTGCTGGAAAACATGCAGGTAAAACTCTTGGAGACATTGGCTTAGGCAGAGACTTTATGAATAAAACCTCTACAGCACAAGAACTAGCAGAAAAAATCAACAAATGGGATCTCATCCTACTGAAATGCTTCTGCACAGCAAAAGAAACCACTGGCACCGTTAAAAGACAACCAACAACATGGGAAAATACCTTTACTAGTAGTTTATCAGACAAAGGGCTATTATCTACAATATATAAAGAACTTAAACAGATCAGCCTCCCCAAGTTTAAAGACCCAATTCAAAAATGGGCATCTGAAATGAACAGACACTTCTCAGAGGCAGAAGTCAAAGCAGCTAAGAAACATATGAAGAAATGTTCAACATCACTGGTCATTCGAAAGATGCAAATGAAAACAACACTGAGATTTCATCTCACTCCACAAAGAATGGCCACTACTACAAAATCAACCAACAATAAATGCTGGCGTCGCTATGGGGAGAAAGGAACCCTTCTCCACTGTTGGTGGGATTGTAGACTTGTGCGACCAATGTGGAGATCTGTGTGGAGATTTCTCAGAAAACTAGGACTAGGAGTCCCATCTGACCCTGCTATCCCCCTGCTAGGAATATACCCCAAAGAATTTAAAAAATCACATTGGAAAGACAGATGTACACCCTTGTTTATAGCAGCTCAGTTGGGATAGCTCAGCCTTGGAAACAACCCAAATGCCCATCAACTGGAGAGTGGATAAAAAAGATGTGGTTTTTTTTATAAAATGGAGTACTATTCTGCCAGAATGACAAGATTGATTCATTTACGTGCAAATGGATACACCTGGAGGACACACTAATGATTGAAAACAATAGATCACAGATAGGTAAATATCAGATCTTCTCATTGATATGAGCACCTGTAGATGCAAATGAGCTCTAGAAAGTATGACGGTCTTTGTAGAATGGGAAATTTCCAAGAGAAATTTGGTGTAGGAATGCAATGAGGGGAAGGAATAAATATGATTCTGAAAGAAAATAAAAGAGCATGTATATAGGGGGTGGGGAGATGTGGGTGGGTAGGGATATGGGTAAAAATGAGAATTGAATGTGTCATACATTGGGACAAATTCCCCAATGTTACATGTGATTATGAGATGTATATAAATTGTACCAAGAATTCAATTAAAAATATATCTAAGACATTACTGTAGAATTATAACTTGGATTTTCAAAAATTGTGACAAAAGCATCTCGTAATACCCAACTAAGTTATCTCCTTTTAAAGTGGCAGTGTGACACAGTCACAGTCTCTTAAGTGTTTGATGGGGTGTGAAAGAAAAGCCTAGGAGGCAAATTAATGCAACTCTTAGAATAAGAGTAGAAATTACATGCATATAAACACTAAAATGATACTTTGAGCTTCTGAAGGAAAAGAATCTTGACCTACTAAGCTTTGTGAATTCTGACTAGGAGAAACATTCAGGCGATTTTACAGGATTACATAAGATTACACAGAGAAACAAGATTTTCAAAGTGGGCATGGTGGTGCACTCTTGTAATACCACAGCACTTGAAACGTTGAGGCAGGAGAATTGCTGGGACAGTTCAAGGGCAACCTATGCTACACACTGAGTTCAAGACCAACCTGAGCTACATAGTAAGACCCTGTCTGAAAAGAAAAACCAAACCTACCAACAAACAAAAAGAAGCTTTTTTTTTTTTTTGTCCCAGTATTGTAGGAAAAGATGTTAAAGGGAAAACATGGAGAACTGAGTTCTTTTTTTTTGAACTGAGTTATTTTGTAATGAAAGTACATATAACACAGAAACATGTCAGTAGTTAATGCTAAGATAGGGCAAACAGATTGCTTCTTGTTTATTTTCTCTAGCTATTAACTTTTTTAATAAATTAAGTTAATTGGTACATTTTAGGAATACATTGTATTTCTCATTGAGGATTTGTACCTGTACATATCTTGATTCTTATTTTTTCCCATTCCCCTCCCCTCCCCCCTCAACTGCTACTCCCCCATATACACAAGCACTGTTTCCATTTTTTCTATCAATTTTTTTTCCTTTCTTTGCTTTCTGCTGCCCTCATCCAGCTACCCTTTCCTTTTGAGCATTTTCTTCCTATTTTAAATGAGATCTAGGAGTCAATCTGAATACAGAGAAAGCAGGCCAGGGATACAACTCAGTGGTTTCAGTGTTTGCCTCAAAAGCACAAGGTCCTGAGTTCAATCCCTGGTAACCACATACCACAATGCAGGGAGTGACTCATGCCCATAATCCCAGCAATTGGCACCAGGTGTGGTGGCTCATGCCTGTAATCCCAGACAGAGGCAGGAGGATTGCTGAGTTTGAGGCTTGCCAGGGCCACACAATGAGCTCAGTGCCAGCCTCAACTACAGAGCAAGACCCTGCCTCTAAAAACTAAAAAAAAAAAACAACTGAATACACAGAAATGAGTTTTTACAGGAGAATAGCACACATGAGTTTGTGATTTTTGAGAGCAAAGGACATATGGGAAATACCAAGATGGCACTAATAACTGAATTATTTTTTCTTTTTTTTTTTTTTTTTTTTTGCTGGTACCAGGGATTAAAGTCGGGACCTTGCACTTGTAAGGCAGGTACCAAAACCACTGAGCTAAATACCTGGCCCACTGGCTTATAGTAATTGGGTAAATCAATTTATTACATTTTGTTATTTACCATTCCCCTTCAAATATAACCTAACTCTACTAGATTTGTTTAAATTACATCTTTTTCTTTTACTGTTACATCTCCTAATTTGTACTAAGAGGTACTTTGCATCACATAATTCCTACACTCAAACCTGTTATTATTCCCTACTAACCTACTCAAACAATTCTTTTATAAAGTCTGTCAGAATTCCTAGTACCAGAGACATACTCAATATTATTATTCACTTTTACATTTTCCATGTTAACATTTTCCTATTTGTTGACAAGGATTCCCATTTGTTTTCAAAACCATGATTATTATTCTTAGCACCTTTTCCTGTCACATTAACTCTTAATAGTCTTATCAAAGTGAAATCAAGTATAGGTACTAGTTCTTTAAACTCTTACCTCAGATGAATTGTTTAGAAGTTGTTCTGATAATCCCAGAAGATAGCAATCCAATGATTCCTTGAGATTTTGGTGGACAGAAAAGCCAACACTGGATTGATACTTTTCTATAGCACCTTCTTTCACAATGCTTAAAAAATCCACCTTGTCAAAAGATGTCTTAAGAAACAGTTCCTCAACTTCTGAGAATGAAAGCTCTTCTTTATCGTTTTGGTGGTGTTCACTTCAAGAGAGTGAGACTTTTGTAATCAAAATACCTCATACTTCATCTCCATACATTAGCAATATATTACATATTAAAAGATTAACTCAGTAGCAAATTTTACTAAAAGGTAGGCAAAAGAAATGCAAGTTACGACTACGGACAAATTCAGAAAGTTACGCACAATTTGGAAGATGAGTAATATTTGTGCCAGTTAGTCACTTTTAGTGACTACACATGTCTCTAACACGATTAATTAGAACTACACATTTACATTTATTTTATTTTCAATTATCATTAGTTTTAAAGCTAAAAGTCAAATTTTACTTCGAATATTAAAATGGGTTCATGTAAGAACTCATTTCACATATAATTTATGTTCCTAATTTCTCATCAGATTTGATGTTTTCTGATACTTACCATGTTACAGTGCACACCATTAAAATAGTTGATCTCAAATTATGGACCACAGATTTTATCAACTGAACTACAAGAATCTTTCACCTCCCTAAAAGTTGAGATTCTTTTTTATTCAAGCCATTTTTTTAATGACTCAACCAGGTCAATTATTAAGATGCAGCTACTACTCTGCTAAAATTGTATCTGTCATTAACTCTATAACTTAAAATATCATAGAACTCTATTAGATAACATACCATTCTGGCACACTCTGGAAAAAATTCATTGCAGCTTTACAGTTTTTCATAGTAAGACTCACAAGAATTTTCTCTAACATGAGATGGGGAAAGTTACTGTAAAGAAAAAAAAAATAAGGACAAAAGAAAAACTTTACTTAGAAGATGATAAATAATTTAAAATATTCTTTAATAGGGTCCAGGATGTAGCTCAGTGGCACCATGCCTGCCTCATGAACACAAAGTCATGAGTCTGATTCCTGGAACAGACAGACAGACAGATAAATAAAATTCTTTAATATCCACGGTTAGACACAAATGTTAACTATAAGGATTTAGATGCTAAGTTAAGCTGGTTTTTATTTGTACTGAATCTTTTAATAACTGAGAGGAGAATATAAGGATATACACATACTATTACTATTGTTTTTAAGACTTCTTAGAATCATGAGAAATTTTTAAAGGTTATTTGTGAAATTAACAAAATATTATGAAATTAAAACAAAAGCACTATGGTTCAGAACTCTGACCTCCAGTCTTCCATTTCTATGACTATCTATGGAAAGATGACTGAGTGAAAAGCTCTGTTCCTTATCCTTGGGCCTAAGTACTAGTTTTTCTTTAATGGGTTTTCTAGTCTGATTATTTAAACTAATTTCACCCAGAAGATACCCAATATAATTATGGACTAACGATCCATCTGAATCTCAGTCAGATAACAGAACTACCTACAGAAGATCACAAAGGAACACATTACCTACATTGAGGTGGTTGATTAACTGGTATTAGTTTATAATTATATAGGAAAAAGCAGTTCTGGTACTCTATTGCATAGTAGGGTCAGTACAGAGAAGGAAAAGGCACTGAATATGTATTTTTTTTCTTTTTTTTTGAGACAGGGTCTCGCTTTATAGTTCAGGCTGGCCCTGAGCTCACTATGTAGCCCAGGCAAGCCTCGAACTCAGCAATCCTGTCTCTGCCTCCCCAATGCTGGGATTACAGGCATGAGTCACCAAGCCTGTCACTGTGATATGTGTTGCTGATTGCTGGTGGGCGTGAATCACCATGTCCAGCATTGTATGAGTTACCAGGGATCGAACTCAGGACCTTGCACTTGTGAGGCAGAAGCCAGAACCACTGAGCTAAATCTCTGGCCCTGTATATGTATTTTTAAGAAAGAAGACAGAATTCTGAATAAGGTTATGCCAAAGAAATGCAAATTTTTTACAGAGACAGATATTTGTACCCTGATTTGAATATTATATAAAGTATCAAAATACATGATGCCCTATAACTATAATTTATATATATCATTAAAATTTTATAAATTATGTATTTATTCAGGTATACTTTATATACATCCACCATATTTTCAGAGTAAGATTACCTCTTTATGTCAGAAATGATCCACCCACAAAGACAGAGCACCAAAAAAAGAAAAAAAGACAGGCCCAGAGATTTAGCTCAGTGGTTCCAATGCCTGCCCAGCAAGTCCAAAGTCCTTGGTTCCATCCCCAGGATTCCACATACAACAATACTCGGTATGGTGATTCATGCCCTCCGGCAATCAGTACCACATACCACAGTGCTAGGCCTGGTGGCTTGCGCCTGTCATACCAGCAACCCAGAGGCAGAGGCAGGAGGATTGCCAAGTTTGAGGCTTGCCTGGGCTACACAGTGAGCTCAGGGCCAGCCTGAACTACAAAGCAAGACCCTGTCTCAAAAAAAGAAAAAAACAAAAGATAATATTCTAATACTAAGTCAACTTTGAAAAATCCTGCAAAATAAAGCCATCTCATATCATAAAAGTGGAGAACACTTTATAAAACAATTAAACCTATGCTAAATAAATTACCTGTAAAGAATTGGGGGGAGCTCCTTACTGTCTTCTAAATTGTCCTCTGACTGATTGAATAAGAGCCATCTCATTATGGATTCCTTTAAAGAAAAACTTCTATTTACTTCACATACATTTTGCTCTGTTGTTTTTATTATTTCTGGGATTACACAGACAGTCAAGGCTGAAGTCAAACAGCATACTGCAGAACTATAAAGAAATAAAAGACAACTGTTATAGATAAACTCATGCTAGAGGCCCTGGGTGAGGTTGACCAAACTAAAAAAAAAAAAAAGTAATCTCAAACCAGGGATTTAGCTCAGTGGTTCTAGTGCCTGCCTTGCAAGGCCAAGGTGCCATTTCATCTCTGATCTCCGGTAACCACATAACACAATGCCAGGCGTGGTGACTCATGCCCACCAGCAATCAGTACCATATACCACAATGCCAGGCATAGTGGTTCATGCCTGTAATCCCAGCACTTGGGAGGCAGAGGCAGGACTGCAGTGTTCGAGGCTTGCCTAGGCTGCATAGTGAGCTCAGGGCCAGCCTGAACTACAAAGAGAGACCCTGTCTCAAAAAAAAAAGTAATCTCTCAGAGGGACAGTGACCTAATCTATTCTATTTAACATTGTGACTGCAATGCTCAGGACAGCACCAGGTATATGCTAAGCATATATGTTTAGTGAACAAAAGTAGCAAAATAAAAACTTTAAGACTCTGAATCCAGAACTCTTACAGTAACAGTCCACAGTACTTTAAAAAAGGCTTATGCATACTTAACAAATAATTGTAAATTAGAGATAAAGAAAATGTAAGCTCTATAATTTTTTTTTTTTTTGATGGTACTGGGGATCAAACTCAGGCCCTTGTGCTTCCAAGATAGATGCAGTACCACTTGAGCTAAATCCTGGCTCAAGCTCTGTAATTCTTCAAAAAAATTATTTAAAATTGGCCTTAGTAATCTATTCCCATTTGAAACTAAATTCATACTTCAAGGCCAAACAACTAATGTACCTGAAACAGAACTGAATTTAACATTTTTAATTAAAATAACAAACTATGAAAATAATCAGAGAGATGTGAGTATATGGTGTCTTTGTGTATCTGTAAAACCTGGTATAATACATATTTAACTTACCTGAAAGGTTTGCAGGCTGACCCAGTAAATAACTTCCAGAATTCTCTATCAATTTCAACTAAGCTACCTTGAATAATTGCTCCAAGCAAGCCAAAGTTTTCAGTTTGGATTTGTACAGAATTTATACCACGAAACATGACAGACCAAATTTTAATCCAGAGTTTTGATAAATCTGACTTTTGAGAGCTTTCTAAGTTTGATTTCTTGCCTTGACACAGTGCAATTTCTGTAAGGCATTGTAATACATATGGTGTGCGTTCTCCACGTCGCTGTTGAAGTAGAAGCTGGTATAGTATCATCAGTAATGGACACAGTTCATGGTTAGGTAAACTTGCAGGATACTTTGATATTAACTGGGTTACAATCTGCAGCCTAAAACAAAAAAAGAGAAATTCGAAAATTTTTCAATTCCTTAATAAGCTAAAATACATAAACATTATAACCTACAAAATATTAAAATATTTTAATTAATTAAAGCATCATCACCATGATTTTCTATGTAGTTCTCAAAATAAAATGGTTAATATATATTAGGTCCTACTTCCCAAGATGCCAAGAAGATTGGTGACTTTTTGGTTAAGTGGATAAGCAATTTCTTTTCTCTTAAATATATTAGAAATATTCTACTTCTTTTTTCATTTGTATATTTTAGCTATACCCTACTTCTGACCTGCTTTGCTTATTCCTGTTTGGCTTGCGTCTTCCTTCCTTCTTCCTTCCTTTTTACGTACTCAGGATTGAATCCAAGCCATTACAAATGCTAGCATTCTAACTTTGACTTACTCTTGAGTTACCCTTGAATTACAAGACTTTTTTTTTTTTTTTTTTTTTGAGACAGGGTCTCGCTTTGTAGGTCAGGCTGTCTCTGAGCTCACTATGTAGCCCAGGCAAGCCTCAAACTCAGCAATCCTCCTGTCTCTGCCTCCCGAGTGCTGGGATAACAGGCATGAGCCACCATGCCCGGCGAATTACAAGTTTTTTTTGAGACAAGGTCTCACTTTGTAGTTCAGGCTGGCCCTGAGCTCACTATGTAGCCTAGGCAAGCCTTGAATTCAGCAATCCTCCTGCCTCTGCCTCCCAATTGCTGGGATGAAAAGGGTGAACCACCATGCCCAGCACTGTGGTATGTGGCACTGATTGTTGGTGGGTGGTGTGAGTCACCACCCCCAGTACTGTTGTGGATAAAAAAGGATGGACCAGTGCTTGCTAGGCAGGTGCTGGAACCACTGAGCTAAATCTCTGACTTTGAATTACAATTTTTTAAAGACAAAGTCTCATTAAGTTGCCCAAACTAGCCTCACACTTGTGATCCTCTTGCCTTTGCCTTTCAAAGAACTAGAGGTCATGATTTAAATCTAAAATGTCCCCTAAATGTCTCATTTGTTCAGAAGAAGGGCATTAGGCAATTGGATCCTCAGGGCACTATACTCATTAGGAGAGTAGCTCACTGATGAGTTGATACCTGAATGTGCTTGTAAACTTTAGGGCCTGGTTGAAGGTGAGTAACTGGAGATGTGCACCAGAAGGATGTGTTCTTGTTCCAGCTCCACCCTGCTTGTGTTACTGCTTCAAGGCTGTCATAAGGTGAGCAGCTTTCCTCTGCCATACCCTTCCACCACCCCATTTCTATCTTGGAGCCAGCCAACCATGGACTGAATCAACAAAAACCATGAGCTAAAATAAACCTTTCCTCCTTCAAATTTTGAGTATTTGGTATTTTGTCCCAGAAATAGCCAAGTGACATACACCGAAATTATGGCATGACCACCACACCCAACCCATTCCTTCTTTTCAGTCACCAAAAATGTTGTTCTTCAAGAGAACAATTTTTTTAAAAAACTTTCTTTTTTTAAAACAAACAATGTGCTAAAGAGAAAACAGGTAAAACGTGGGCATAAGTAAAGAACCCCAATTATAAATTTAAAAGCTTCTTCATAGCAAAAGAAAAAAACAAAAGAATGAAGAGACAACCTACAGAAGTGCCAAAAATTTTGCCAACTATTCCTCAGGCAGAGGACTATTATCTAGAATATATAGAGAATTCAAAAAAAATTAGACCCTTACCAAAATTAAAGACTCAATCAAAAATTAGCAAGTGAAATGAATACATACTTCACTGAAGTAAGGTACAAATGGCCAATCAATACATGAAAAACTGTTCAATATCTAGTTATTAGAGAAATGAATATTAAAACAAACTGAGATTCCACATTCCACCAGAAGTAATAGCCTTCATTCATCAAGTAATCAAATACTAGCCAGGCATGGTGGCATGTCCCTCTAATCCCAGCATTCAGGAGGCTAAGGCAGGAGGATAACTCCAAGTTCAAGGCCATACTGTGTTACAAAATGAGTTTAAGAGCAGCCTTAATAAAGGGACCTGTCTCAAATTAAACTCATCTAACCATCAGTGAAATTAGTATGAGGATTCCTCAAAGAACTAAAAATAGAAATTCCATCTGACCCAGCTATTCACCTTCTAGGTATCTTTCTGTAAGAGTTAAAAACATCATATTACAGTGGTATATCCACACCCCTTTTTACGGCAGCACAATTTATAAAAGCTAAATCTTGAAAGCAGTTTATATGTCCATCATGGATGAATGGATAAAGTATATGTGGCATTAATATGCTTTGCCATAAAAATAGATAAGCTTGAATTGGTTGTAGAAAAATGATGCACTTTAACCCTAAAATGTCAAGTCAAGTTAATTAAACATACAAGGTTAAATATTACATGGATTCACTTACATGAGAAATCCAAAATATAAATAACAAAATAAAAGAGTTAATAGGAAATAGGGAGATAGATCTTTTGAAAATGGGAATGGGACCAAGAAATGGAGGGAGAGAAAGGAAGAGGTGGGAAAGGGGGTATATAGAAAAGGAGGGGTATATAAAATTGGTATATAGACCATAAAAATTCCCCATGAAGAATGCAATCTTCATGTATTGTGAACATGTACTAATAAAAAAACTTTTCGAGGGCCAGAGGGTTAGCTCAGTGGTTCCGGCGCCTGCCTCACAAGTGCAAGGTCCTGAGTTCGATCCCCGGTAACCACATATAATGCTGGGCATGGAGACTCACGCCCACCAACAATCAACACCGCATACTACAATGCTGGACGTGGTGGCTCACGCCTGTAATCCCAGCACTTGGGAGGCAGAGACAGGAGGATTGCTGAGTTCGCGGTGGCTTGCCTGGGCTACATAGTGAGCTCAGGGCCAGCCTGAACTACAAAGCGAGACCCTGTCTCAAAAAGCAAAAAAAAAAAAAAAAAACTTTTCGAAAAACCTGTATTTTCTTGACATTAATTCATTCAACTAAATATTTAGTGTGAAATCTCTACCACATGCGCTACTTAACAACAGAATCCCTGCTATTCACTGCTAGATCTTTAATGCATGACACATAGACGTTCAATAAATGGTTGAACAGATCAAATTAAAGAACCCTAAGTAACTACCCTCAACTATGTAAAATAAACATGAGCTTAAATAGTGTGTACCAAAATAATATATATTTTCCTTACAATTAAATATTTAAACATTTTTATCAACATAGTAAAAATCAAGAGTACTGATCACAAGTGTGGCTGACTATAACCTATAAATTTCTAAATGTCCTTGGGCTTGTTGCTTAACATTAGAGTTTTTCCTTTCATTAAAGGAAACACACTGACCTAGATAAATTCAAAGATCTGTATATTTGCCAGGCATGGTGGCTCACGCCTGTAATCCCAGCACTCAGGAGGCAGAGGCAGGAGGATTGCTGAGTTCCAGACTTCCCTGGGCTACACAGTGAGCTCAGGGCCAGCTGGAACTACAAAGCGAGACCCTGTCTCAAAAAAAAAAAAGATCTGTATACTCTAACTTCTTGATTCTACAAATTATATTATTTGTTTAATTATTTAACCATCTAGGAATACTATGTGAAAATAAAGGCAAGACACAAGAAAAATGACTTATCATGGCACAAGATTAAAATTATTCTATGATTTTGAAGGCTACCTTTAACATTTCCCAACTTAATTCTATAGTGTAGTCCTAGGCTGGCTAAATTTTTTCTTTTAGAGGTGAATTTTAAGATAGAAACTACTGATTGTGCACCAAACAATCTATCGCCCTCCCTGCTTGCTATGTCTATTATTTAAGAAATGTGGTACTGCTCATGGTTGCAGAACATGAGGTGTACTAATGATTAGGTTCATAATCACATTCCTTTCCTAGTAATTGGTTTGGGAGTAGATCAATGACTTAGAGCCAAGTAGATGAATGGCAAATGAGATCAAATAATTCTGTTGGAGGATTTCTGAGGAAAAAATAAGTAAGACTAAAATAACAGTGAAGAGAGAAAAAGGTAACATTTTACCAAGGCACAAGATCAAAATCATTCTGTGACTTCTGCAGACAATCTTTTATTACTTCCCAGCCTACTTCTATTTTCCTTCTTTTGCAAGGTATACTATAATCATTAGATTCTCTTTGTGTAGTAGTATAAGCCTGAGAAATCTCCAAGAATCTGGTATCTTCATCAAAAATCTGTAAGACAGAAATAAATCTAGGCTAGTAACTGCTTTTTTCTAATAGTTCATTAAGAAATCTCAAATGAAGACAGAGAAAACTCATTAAGCAAGAGCAATAAGGTGTTAATATATAAATAATATATAAATATAACATCATAAGGAATAAATATTTTGCATGACAATAATACTTAGAAAGCAAGTGTTATCAGGTAATGTTTTATTTCCTGGGGACATTAACTGAAAGTACCCAAAAAATCTAAAAGCATAAGCCTTTACTTTGAGAGATTAAATTTTAAATTTACCATAAATGACATTTGACAAAATAAAATTATCACCTATGATGGTAAACAGTATTCAGCCATAGAAAGAATTATATGGATTATTTGGATATCATATGATATAATATCATATGAAATCCAAAACAAGCAATCTACAGACTGATTAAATAGATTAAGGGGTTAGATACTAGAGACTAAGTGAAATAGAAAATTGAGACTGAATGCTAATAATAGGTATGAGGTTTCTTTTGGAGATGATAAAAACTGTTCTGGAATTAGATAATGGTGATGATATTATAACATATTAAAAATACTAAAAATCAATTAGTTGGCTGGGTGTAGTGGCACACACCTATAATCCCAGCACTCAAAAGGCTGAGGCAGGAGGATTATTTTAAATTCAAGAGCAACCTGGACTACATAGTAAGTTCAAGGCTAACCTGAACTACATAGCAAGACTTTGTCTCCAAAAAGAAAAGAAAAATCAAGTAGTTGTACACTTTAAAATAGTGTGTGTATTTTATGCTATGTGAATTTCAAATCAATTTATCAACAAGCTTTTAAGAATGGAAAAGTCCATTACTAGCTTTCATTAGTCCATATGTGCAAAAGTTACATTTTTGAAAAAGTTTTGAAAGAATAATTCCAAAGATATATTTTAAAAGAAACAGTCACATCAACAGAGTAATTTAAAGCCTTTAAAGATAATCTATCTTGGGATGAGAATTTAGCTCAGTGGTTCTAGCATCTGCCTTACAAGCAAAAGGTCCTGAGTTCGATCCCTGGTAACCATATACCACGGCCACCAGCAATCAATACCATACAGCAGAATGCTGGGTGTAATAGCTCATTCCTGTAATCGCAGCACTTAGGGAGCAGAGGCAGGAGGATTGCTGTGAGTTCGAGGCTAGCCTGGGCAATATAGTGAGCTCAAGGCCAGCCTGAATTACAAAGTGAGACCCTGTCTCAAAAAAAAAAAAAAGATAACCTATCTTTTTAAAGCCCAACAGAAAAATCAACAGGAAATCTCAAAATGTGATACCAACTGTACCTGGTGACAAACATCTGCCATTAATTCAATCAAATTTTCCTTGACAGCAATGTTACGAAATCCTGCAGAGTATTTTCCTCTACTTCCTATATGACTTATCTCATTCACTAGCAGATCATATAGGTTGTATAAGATACTTTGCCATTTTGTTGATTTATAAGCACCTATAATCCAAGAAAAATGAAAATGCAACTTATACACAAACTTTATTTGTACTATTTACTCCCAGAGTTATTTGGCTGTGAAGGTGTATCAAAATTAGATATTTCTTCCAACCTCCTATTCTATACTAATGGCTCTTCTGACAATATCCCTGACATTACTAATTCATAACAATGTCTATTTAGTATTCAGTTAACCTCTATTTGCTATAAATGTCTTCCATATTCTGATGTGAAATTCACCTTTTTCTTATTCTCTCCATGAAAGAAAATTAATGTTTCTTCCCATAAATGAAGACCAACTTCTCTGTATGTTTTTTTTTTTGGTACTGGTCTAAGAGAAAAATATTACCCTTTCCTTCAACTAGTGGATACCATGGAGTGTTATCTCATCATTCTGGGCAGCTTTACCTAGATACATATTAGTTAAGTATGCCTATCTTAAAATGCTGACTTTACATTCCAGTGAACAGAATACTCCAACTATAGTCTGATTGTTACAGGGGAACAACAGGGCTATTCATCTGACAAACAGGGTACCATAAAATTTATTAATGTAGGCTGAAGCTGTATTAGCTTTTCTGGTGGCCTCATTATCCTGCCAATTTTCAACTCGATATTTTTTTGTGATTTTTATTTATTAAAAAGTTCAAACTTAAAAATTGAGAGTTGTATAGCAAACGGATCCCTACTAACTAGGTCCTATAATATTTTTCTACATTGAATTCACTCTAAACTTAGAGTCAACTAAAACCCAACCATAAGCCATCTCCAACAAGACTGATCTGCACTCCTGGTGAGAAGAATGTGAAACATGAAACACTATGAAAAGACATTATTTTTTCTGACTTAAGAGACTTTCATGGGCTACATACAAATGCATTACAGAGTTCATTTAGCTTCAGGTCTACTTAATGAAGCTCTGATCTACTGAAGAGAATATCACCATCTGAGCAATACACCTTAGGTTAAAAAAAAATTCAAAGGAATCGAAGACAATTGTTTCATTTCTAGTTTTTCTAGCAAAAGCCCTAGAGTAAATTGTGTAGGACAAGGCAGCAGTTCTCCCTTTGTACCTCACATTCCTATGAAAATAATATGAACATAACCTCTTCAGTACTTGAATAATCCGATTGGCTGCTTTCAGTACAACTATTGATTTTTTAATAAAAAGCAATGTGTAGATAAACTGGATTTTGTTTTCTTGAAATCATTTTGCTGTATAGTCTGTGTCAACTCTTACTAATTATCAATGTATAACCAGTTACTAGAGGTCAAAAGCAATGTCTTGTAATTTTATTTCTCCTATCTAAGGTTGTACTAAACAACTGAAAAAGCATGATATAATTTGCTACTACTCAAATTATATAAATTTATGAAGACTATTATTATGACTGATAACATATCAAGCAGAGTAATTCAGGGGAAGATCATTAACTCCTACAGAATAGTGGTGTCATACTTAAGCCCATACATTTTAATGAGGAAGTGAACTCAAAGCAGTAAAAACTTTCTTTATATACCTTTTTCATGGGTTTTAGCTCCCTTTGGATGATGGATATACATTTGCAGCTGAAATAACTCAATAATTACTCCTTTTAAGGAATCATTAAGTACATGTTGAGTCCAAATATACAATAAGGTAGGGAGAATTTCATCTCCTAATCCACATACTCGCATTCGAAAGTTGACAGCCAAAGTCTTGAGGAAGATAATAAGGGCTGCCAAGATATAATTTAGGCCTGCAGATTTCTTTTCTTCTCTGCAACAAAAAGAAATTCAACTTGGTTTATCAGGGGTACATTGTGCTGGGGAAAAAAAAATTATGTTTCAAACAATAGCTAGATTCAAAACCATTCAAAAAATTCCCAATGGCATTACAAATCAAATATTTAGTTCTTATTTGGTCTTAAGAGATTACTGTTAACTTTCCTTGCTTTTGAAACATTACACAGAAATACAGAAAACTAACCTATAATCTCTTATCATTTATAAAATGGTTCACATTTTAAACTGAATAATACCACACAAATGATATTAATACTTTCAAAATATATTCTTATTTTACTCTGAATATACTAACTACATTTATCCTCAAAATGGAAAAAAATAATTTAGAGGACCTTTATTTTCCTTTTAGCATAGCATGACACACTCAACTTCAAAATGTAAATATTTTGTGTGCCGGGCTTGGTGGCTCACGCCTGTAATCCCAGCACTCGGGAGGCAGAGACAGGAGGATTGCTGAGTTTGAGGCTTGCCTGGGCTACATAGTGAGCTTAGAGCTAGCTTGAACTACAAAGCGAGACCCTGTCTCAAAAAAAAAAAAATAAGTAAATATTTTGTATACTGTCAGTATACAGAATACAAAACTTAAGTTTACATACAGTATACATAACGTAAGCCTGTGTTCTTTTATCTAGGCCTAATGAAGCATAATCTCCAGTTTTTGGTTTTATATTATGCAGTTGGATTAATATTTGTAAAATATGTCATGACCTTTACCCTTTCTAATGTTTCTTAGTTTACACAATTCATTTTGTATATATATATATATTTTTTTTTTTTGCTTTTTGGAGACAGGGTCTCGCTTTGTAGTTCAGGCTGGCCCTGAGCTCACTATGGTGCCCAGGCAAGCCGCAGTGAACTCAGCAATCCTCTTGTCTCTGCCTCCCGAGTGCTGGGATTACAGGCGTGAGCCACCACGCCCAGCATTGTGGTATGCGGTGTTGACTGTTGGTGGGCGTGAGTCTCCACGCCCAGCATTGTATGTGGTTTCCGGGGATCGAACTCAGGACCTTGCGCTTGCGAGGCAGGCGCCGGAACCACTGAGTTAACCCTCCGGCCCCATTTTGTATATTTTTGCTTTTGCTGCCTGGACATTTTCAGATTTTGTTCTCCAAAATCCAAAAGGTATCCAAAGAATGATTGCTTATATCTATGTCTTAAGAGTTTTCTTCTCTTTTGTATACTGTCAGTATACAAAATATTTATATTCTGAAGTTGAGTGTGTCATGCTTGAATTTAAGAAATTCAACTTGGCGTATCAGGGATACATCGTGCTGGGAAAAAAAAATTATGTCCAAAAACGTCCAAAAAATTGTATACTGAATTCAAGTCAGTATACAATTCAGTATAGGACCAGACTCATTGGGAATTTACTGGTTCTACTATAATGATCTTTTTTAAAGGTAATATTTTGCATTCCCACTTTTTTTCAAATCCTTTCCAGTATTTGTTTTGTTTTGAAGCACTAGGTAGCAAATTTGGGCTATATATGTTGTAGGCAAGCACTGTTACTGATCTCATTCCCATTTTTATTTTATGTACTGTTAATAATTCAAATTGAATTAAAGTGATATCACATTGTAGTTTTGACTTTTACCTCACTGATGAAAGAGGCTGTGCATTTTTTTCATAAATTTACTGGCCATTTCAAATTCTTCTTTTAAGAAATGTCTAATTCAGGTGCTGGGAATTTAGCTTAGTAGTTCTGGCACCTGCCTTGTAAGGACAAGATCCAAAGTTTAATCCCCAGGATCAAAAAGAAAAAGAAACGTCCAATTGATATTTTTTGTCTGATTGATTGATTGATAGGGGGTATTGAGAATCAAACCAAGGACCTCATGTTTGTGAAGCAGGCAGTGTCACTGAGCTAAAACCCTAGCCCATTTGCCTGATTTTAAAACTTGACTGTAGGTTGTTACTGAATTTTTAAAATTCCTTTATTCCCCAGATATTAGTCTACTATCAGATGAATAGTTGGCAAAATTTTTCCTCATTTTGAAGGCTGTCTTTTCATTTTGTTGATTGTTTCCATTCTAATATTTCTTAGTTTATACAATCCACTTTGTATATTTTTGCTTTTGCTGCCTGGACATTTTCGGATTTTCTTCTCCAAAATCCAAAAAGTATCCAAAGAATTATTGCTTACATCTGTCTTAAGAGTTTTCTTCTCTTAGTTCATAGTTTTAGATCCTTATTTTGAACTCATATTCATACAGAATGAGACAAGGGTCACATTTTATATATGTATTGAAAAAATCACACTATACGCCAGGAACATATACACAATTATCATGTTAATCAAATTTTTTAAATGTTGAAGGATGTGACTGAATCATTACATACTGCATACTATATACATATATGACAAAATCACATTGTCCCTTCTTAACCTGTAGAAATAAAATCATTTTTAAAATGTGGTAGTTTTATTTACTGAATCTAAACCATGGTCTTAGCAAAAAGATCAAATAGACCTTCAAAATTTAACAAAACAAGATGAGATTACCTTGCATACTGAATAGCCTCAGAAAAATAATCTAAAGATTTGGAATTTAAGCCATCAGTTTGTGAACAGCATCCTTTGGTCACAACATGAATTATTCTAGCCATTAAAACTCTATTAATGTCTTGTGAAGGCTTGAGATACAGCCTGAAGTACACAGAGAACAACTCTAAAAAAAGAAAAAACAGAAACTTATTCTTTTTAACTGCTCTATTTTTATTTAATGGAGTAAAAGGACTATTAATATTTAATTTTGTGTAAAATCTCTTTACAATAGTACCCACTACAGACAGTAGTTGAGACAGTAAAGTCTGAGAGCATCAGTTTAAGAGTCTGATCTTAGACAATCAACCTAACTTAAGCCTGTGTTCTTTTATCTTGGCCTAATGAAGCATAATCTCTAGTTTTTGGTTTTATATTATGCAGTTGGATTAATATTTGTAAAATATGTCATGAACCATGAAGGTTCTCAGTTTTTACTTTGCTTATAAACACAGCATAACAGTTTCATAGATATTAGAAGAAAACATAACAATCCTAATAAAAAAAAAAGAATTTATTCCCCATATAAATGATAGAAGTAGAATAGCTTCTACTGCATCACATTCCCAGGCTCAAAAGCAACATAAGGAGGGATAAAAACCTTGAGTTACTTGAGGTACTTTGAAAATCCTTGGAAAATGACCTTTATCCTTCTAGGGGCACTTTTCTAACCATCTATCACTAATTCTTAATGGTACCAGCATCTCTACATTGCCAAGCTGAGGATCAAACCTCCAATACATAAACCCTTAGGGAACACAAACTATATCCAGACCATACCAAACAGATATAGAGAAAAAAGTTATAGAGATAGCTACAAGATAATGTGAATGTGCTTAATACTACTGAACTATACACTTAAAATGTGCTTAAT
>PVIC010005786.1:0-56230 GCA_004025085.1 Thryonomys swinderianus
TTTTAAATTCTTTTGGGTATATTCCTAGCAGGGGTATAGCAGGGTCAAATGGGACCTGTAGTCCTAGTTTTCTGAGAAATCTCCACACGGATCTCCACAATGGTTGCACAAGTCTGCAATCCCACCAACAGTGGAGAAGGGTTCCTTTCTCCCCACAGCCACGCCAGCATTTATCGTTGGTTGACTTTGGGGGAATTCTTGAGAGGGATGACTATTCAAAAGACTGGTAGGAAGTAGGAAGTAGGAAGTAAGAAAAGCAGATGGGACGGGCTTGTTTGCAAAAATTAATGAGGCTTTAACAAAAAGCTGAAAACAACCCAAATACCCATCAAGAAGATCATGACTAAATGAGTAGTAGCTTATTCCCCCAGTGGTATATTAGTCAGTGATAAAAAGGGGTTTCTTCCTGATGTGTGCAGCGGCACTGATGAGGTCCAAACACTTCCGTGGAATAGAGGAAGCTATACACACAGAAGGGTATGCTCTGTGGTTCCATTCATATGAAAGTCAAACATGAGGCAAATTTATGGGGAGAAAAGTAAAAAAATTGATTTATATGCTGAGTATGAAAATAATGAACTGGGCATAGGTATAAAGAAACATTCTGGGCATATAAAAATGTTCTGTATGTTGGTAGCAGCTGTATAGTTACATGCATCTGTAAAAATCATTGGGTTTTATACTTGATTGCATATTTTATTGTACAAAATTAAATCTTAATAGATCAATACAATAGATTAAAGAAGAATTGGAATGGGAATACTGCAGAGAACAGAGGTCATGTGGTATGTTATATATGATAAAAATTATGAACCTGATTACTTTGTTGGCTGTTTTTACTAAAATGATGGATTTTAAGTGCATGATAGTTTTATATTTTCATGAAATCATGTTTTACTGCAGTTTTCCATTTCAAAATGTGTAAGTAAACCTTGTTAGCATGTGTTTTCATTTGACAGTTATGTCCTATACTTGTTGCTATTATTAAAGCATCTGTACCAGCACATTCTTTAAATATACATGTATAGTTTTCTTTGAAAAATTCTAAGAAATGGATTCATGTGATTACAGTTCAATTACAATGTCATTCTTAAAATTTCCTTCAAACACTCTTCAACTAACCTTCATACCTAATGTCAGCATATTGAAATGCCTGGCATACTTCAAAAAAACTTCATATTTCCCTGTGATTTTGTATTTCTCTTAGAAATATCATGATATTGGTAGCAAAATGGTAATAGTTCTCTTTTTATTAACACATAGAAGGTATGATTCTTGTCCTTTGTATAATCAGCATCACAGTGGTTGACAGGATAATGAAGGACACAATTAATTAATAAGTAAAGAAGATAAAAAGGAGCTTTCTACGAAGAAGAAAGTAACAGTCATGTTTGAGGACTGTCTCACAGTGACCGAAGATTCCTTTCTCGCTCAGAAGTCTTTTTATCGGTACTGGGAATCAAACTCAGGACCTTCCACTTACAAGGTGTGCTCCAGAACCACAGAGCTCATTCTCTGGCCTTGGTTAGAGGTCTTCTGCAGGGGCTGTTTCATCAGGGAGCCACGTGACCAACAGTTTTCTTTATGGATTCAGAAGAATGTCTCTTTTCTGCACACAGAGAACTAATGCAAGAAGGTTGGGATCGAGTGGAGAAATGGCACTTGTCCCTGACAAAAGTGCTGGGCCCGGCGCCTTCGTTTTCGGGAGGCCATTCCGGCCATGCTGTAGTTCCATCTTCTGGAACCTCATTTGGGAAAGTAAGTGACCCAGGAATTTCCTCAGAGATATAAAATTATACTATCCTAGGACCCAATGTAAGATATATTTGAATAGAGTATCCTTTTAGCCCTAAACTTCACATACATCAGAATCACCAGCAAGGTTTTTTTTTAAAAAAAAAAAACACAAATCTTATGGTCTCAGTACCAGAAGTCTTTGTTTGAGGCCTGAAAATTTACTTCTCATCTTAATTGCTAGGTGATGCTGATGCTGCTGGTCTTTGGACCACACTGTGAGAGTTACTGCTCTCCTGTGTTTCTCAGGAACTCAGAGGATATAAGTTTAAAGCAAACCTGAAAAGTAATAAATGAGAGGTTGTCTAAATGGTATACTGCTCAAGAGGCAGTGAGCATGGACCTGACTTGTGTTTTCACAGAAGACCAACAGAGACTTCCAGAGAAGAGGTGTGTAGAGGGAACACTCCAGTCAGGCGTATTTGACCTAACTGAGGAAGTGCATGGGGCATGGAGATGTTGAAGAAGGGGATTTATTCAGAACAATTAGGAATTTAGCAGATGCGAGGTTGTATGTCAAGGAGAGAGGCTAGGAAGAAGTCAGTGACACCTTGTACACTTCCTGTCTGGTCCACAAAGTGAGTGACAACATCAGTTGAATTGGGAACCTGGAAAATCAAGAGGTATGACAGCACCACAAGGTGGGGGTGTCCCGCACCCATGCAAGTACTGTGGGGACCAACGGAAGGGTTCCTGGAGCCGGAAGGGGCCCTAATTTAAGAGTAATCCTGCCGGAATTAAGACAAATATGGAAGTCATGGAGGACAGGTTCAGGAACAAGGCAAATTTGTTTTCAAATTATGACATCTTGTAAATGTTTTGGGGAAGATGTTCAAGTTAATAAGGCTAACTAACCGGAAGGTGTGGGTCATGTGTAAGAGAGCTGAGTGGGAACCGTGGTAGTGAGGGCTAAAACACCTCGCAAGGATGAAGCCACAAGTCATAAGCACTCATGCGCGCACACACACACACACACACACACACACATTCATACAGATCAGAAATGAGAGTGAAGACAAAGAAGAAGGCTGAGCTCGTAAGATAGTCTCTTCATCTTACTTATTAGATAAATAGTGGCAGTTAATATACATACATATATGAATAGATGAGGCAATGATCAAATGAAAGAAATATATTGATGTCTAAACTCTGGGCTTATGTTTATGATCTGTATGTATTCTCTTATGTAAACATTTATTTCCTTGACTTTCTATGACCCTCTTGCTATGCTTTTAAAACTTAAGCTACTTAAATAATTCTTTTTTTTTTTTTTGAGACAGGGTCTCGCTTTTTTTGTAGTTTAGGCTGGCTCTGAGCTCACTATGTAGCCCAGGCAAGCCTCAAACTCAGCAATCCTCCTGTCTCTGCCTCCCGAGTGTTGGGATGACAGGTGGGAGCCACCACACCCGGCACTGTGGTATGTGGTATTGATTGCTGTTGGGCATGAGTCTCCACACCCAGCATTGTATGTGGTTACTGGGGATCGAACTCAGGACCTTGCACTTACGAGGCAGGCACCAGAACAACTGAGCTATCTCTCCAGCCCAACTTAAATAATTCTTAAAACATTTATTTATTTATTTATTTATTTATTTATTTATTTATTTATTTATTTATTTATTTAGAGACAGGGTCTTTCTTTGTAGTTCAGGCTGGCCCTCAGCTCACTATGTAGCCCAGGCAAGCCTTGAACTCAGCAATCCTCCTGCCTCTGTCTCCCGAGTGCTGGGATTACAGGCGTGAGCCACCACACCCGGCCTTAAAACATTTTTGAATAACAGTAGAAAAAGAGTATGAAGAAATTCCTTAGGGAACAGGTTAGCAGATGGATTTCTGGTTCTGCTTGTTCACACCAAGATAGAGATGAGCAGCCTCCACTAAAGAAGATTCTCTAACTCTCTTTGCCAAGTGACTGGCAGAGTGGAGCCCCTTGGGAGCCACAGCCTCACAGGAAATTGGATCCATTCTCACTAGGAAGCCTGGAGCCAGGAGGCATTCGAGTAACATTCAGTTTGACAGACCAAGAAAAAGTGTTCACGCAGCACAACATCTACTGGTACAACTCCACACCCCACAGCCTCTGAGAAGCAGGACGCATGGAGGGACTCGGGAAACCTCCCTCGTCAGCCCCGGCCTGACTGTGACCACCGGAACCTGGGGGCCTGGAGCATGTGGCCCAAACCAACACTGGTGCCTTCCAATAATAAAAGTAGGGCAATTTAAACAGAAGCAAGACAATCCCTGATTCGATCCTTGGAGAGAAGTAAAATGAGTAAATATATTTTAAGATCCATTCTTTCCGTGAGGTAGCCCACAGTGGAAAAAGAAAACTGAACAGCAGATTTGGTGCTTACCTCATATTGATCCTTGTCTTTTCTTCCTTTGTTTTTCAATTAATTCTGATTCTGATTATTTGAGCACCTCAGTGTTAAAATAAATATGTGATGCTTCAGTGACTCACCCATGAATTCTGCTTCCTCCTCTTTGGAGTGACACAAAGCGTGAGCTTGAATCAAGAAAATACAAGTCATATGTTACATTACACACACACACACACACACTCTCTCTCTCTCTCTTTCTCTCTCTCTCTCTCTCTCTCATTTCATCTCCTCTTCTGTCTTTTTCTCTCCTCGCCTTTTCTTTTCTACATTCTCCTAAAAGTGACCCACGGTAGTATATTCCTAAAATCTTCATTAATTTGCAGTGAATGACTCTCACTTAGGTCCACATAGACATCACCTCCAGCTTTGATCTCAACTCATTCCCATGTATCTTACATGTCACAGGAAATATGCAGTGGCCTGCTTCTACTTCTCCTTCAGCGTGGCTGGACTAGGATTCCAGAGGCTGGACTTGCCTAACCTGGCAAGTTGTGAGGAGTTTCTTCTCCGCTGCTGTGTAGGCTTTTTTAAAAAATCCCAGCAAGTTCTCTTCCATGAGCAGCTTGAAGCTTGGGGAGAGCTGTTTCCAGAGTGCAGGGCTGCAGATGTAGCCTTTGATGCTAAGGGAAGACTGCAGTTTCCAGATCAACAAGAAGGCAGCCAGTGGGAATAAGATGCCAGCCTCTCTTTCTCACCTTATCATCTTTTATCTAATACCAAGTTCCTTTCACTGTCTTCCTCCCGAATCTGTAGGCATCTTACTGCATTCATGCTCATATACATGAAAGTGCATGTGTGTATCCATCTATATCATTCTGTTTCATCTAAGTATGATCTCTGTGGCTGGGTATGGTGGCACTTGCCTATAATCTCAGCTCTTTGGAGGTTGAGGCAGAAGGATTTCCATGAGTTTGAGGACAACCTGGGTTACAAAATGAGCCAGAACTACTTATTGAGACACTGTTTCAGGAAAAAAATCACTGATTCTTGTTTTCTGAAACTTGTTTTTCATTTAATATTATGTGAATGACACTCAAACAATTTAAGATTTGACCATAAAATCTGAAAAAGTTATTCTGAGACCAGAGTTTTTTTGTTTTTTTTTTTTGAGACAGGGTCTCGCTTTGCAGTTCAGGATGACCCTGAGCTCACTGTGTAGCCCAGGCAAGCCTCAAACTCAGCAATCCTCCTGTCTCTGCCTCCCGAGTGCTGGGATTACAAGCATGAGCCACCACACCCGGCTGAGACCAGAGTTTTATTTCTGCAATATTACAACAAAATCAACCACTAGGGTAAAGTTGAGATTAGACCTTCCAGTAGGTTTTGTTTTGTTCCATGTTATAAATTCACATAAGGAAAAAGAGGTCTCACAGTATTGTGTATTGTAAGAATGCTAGAGAACATGGTATTTGTCCTACTGTGACAACACAAATCATTTTTCCAGGTTAAGTAAAGAAAAGAAACTTTTCCAGCTAGAAAGGTCATGACTCATATAAGCAATTTACGGAAAACAGGGAATGTCTATTTTAGATAGCTGGGTAATTTCACAAAAGACTACCTGAGCTAGGAAAAGAAGTTTTCTTTATTTATCCAAAAGTAATTTGAAAAGGAGTTGGGTCTTAAACGTTTTGTGGAAAGGATGAAGAATTGCATTAGATATATTATATAATTTTTCACATTTTCCGATTCAGTGCTTTATCACAATGTTCTAAGAACTGGCTACTACTACATATTAGTTTTGCCGCATAAATTGATTTATCAGTAACATATTGAGGATGTTTAATTTTGTTCTATTATTACCCAAGTTCTAAATTTCATCAAATAATACTCTAGTTTCTTTTCAGAATGTATGAATCTTTTGCCTTTTAAATTCCATAAACTATTTTTAAAGCATTTTATTTTATTAATATTGAAATAGAAAAACACATATATAAAGCTTAATGAATTATTATTTAGTAGGCATACAGAATTTTAATTTTATTATTTAGTAGACATATAATACTGAAGTCCTAGAAGCATCTTAACGAGTTTAGAAAACATTTTTCTCTCATCCAGACTTTACAAATATAATTATTTTCCTTTCTTGCAATACTGAGATTTAAACTCAGAGCCTTTTCTCTGAATTATTTCCCTAGCTCCTTTTATTCTTTTTGTTTTGATAAGTCGCCTGGTCTGGCCTCAAACCTATCTCTTCAGTCTCTTGAGACTCTGGGATTACAGGCATGCACTATTATGCCGGCTGTCCATTTTTATGTTCTGCTTCTGTGTGACATTTCTTTTCAAATTTATAATTTCAAATTTATAAAAGTTTTATTTGATTGTCTAACTAGTTCATGGCTAGTGTTTTATTTACATTTCTTATCGATCTGAAAACGTTCTTTAAAGAGAAAGGGATCTGCACTGAGAAAGTTTTTGGAGATCACAGTCATGAAAGGCCACTGGCCAGTAACCAGTATTATTTCATACATTGCGCTCAGTCTTCTATTTTTTAATACTGTACTGAGATTTTAGCCCTTGTTACTATCATGGCTGGAAGTGCAAGTCATAATAACCTCCACTTAAACAAAAATATCCACCCAAAGATTTTATGTTATACTAATCTTCCTGTCTTTCTCATCTTTTTTAGCATAGAGCATATCCTCAGTGTTTAACCTGAATCATTTTGACAGTTAAGGAAGTATTTTGTTAAGTATTTCTCAATTGGAATGCCTCTCCTCTTAGTCTACTCATAATTTTACCAGGCTCTGCATTTTTTAGGCACTTACAGAACCGCTGCCATGTTCTCTTCGCCTTCTTTCCTGGGGTGCGTCCCATTGTTTGCCCATCACTGGTGCTAACTCGTTCATTTGTTTAAAGTGACCTCTGCTGGATTTCTGCTTTTTACAGCTACTTCTCTCCCTATTGCAATTAGTACATGATTAGTGAGGAGGTACTTGAAACTATGTAAAAATTTTCTTCCTTATTTTAATATCACCCACTCTTGATGTTTCTTTCCTTAATTTATTATAAGTATCACGGATACCGAATGTTGATTTTATAACTCCATAATTTCTTCTGTATTTATTGCCTGAAATTCCACCATAAGAAAGATCTTTCTCTTTCCACTATTAATCTACATGTAGGTATATGAGTATGGATTGATGAATTCTTACTTTATTCAGTAGGCTATAGTCCATTACTCTCATAAATCATTTCAATACCCACATTCTCTCAGATGTGGCCTGTAATCCTTGAGCTGACTCTTAACAATTCTGAAATACTGCCGTCAGACTTTGTGCCTAACTTCAGGCACAAGATATTCTAAATTCATCTTTTACTTTTTCTACTCCAGTCCCCAAATTAGCTATTTTTCCAAGCACCCTTAATTCCTTTAATTCTGTGTCTGTGTGTCTGATGATATAGTACCTAACAGTGTATATATCCAAATATATATAATCTATTTCTCAGAGCTTTGCATGTCTCCGTATTTGTAATCACTTGTCTGGCAAAAGAATCTTGGGTTCCATTATTCTCAAAATATTGATTAGTGACGTCTCTAATAAATCTCTTGGCCACTTACCCTTTCAGAGTCCCTCTCTACAGGAAGTCTGACTACTGTAGGACCCCTCCCCCCACCTCCCAAGTTGCTCCTGAACATGCCCAGCTATTGCCAAACTGCTCTTCATTCTACTGCACTTCCTGCCAGGGTGCAGTCACAAAAGATGGCAAATGATGATTATGATGATGATGAGTTTAGACTTTGAGTTTGAACCAATTTTATCAATCAGTATGTTAGTCATTCTTAAAATGTTTTACAGTATTTCTTATATTTGCAAAAGTTTTCAAGGTTGCGGCAGAGTGTTCCTTTGTATTACTCATTCTCTTTGTTTTCCCTAATTGTATCATCTTCCCGTGCATTGTGTTTTTGCAGCTAAGTATATCAACATTAGCACATTACTCTCAACTATACTTCATAGTTTCTTAGAGTTTCACAACTTTTTCACCCAATGTCTTCTGCTGTTCAGGATTCCATCTGGGTGAATATATTACATTTAGCCACTACATTTATTTTCTTAAGATCCTCTAGATTGTGACAGTTTTTACTGACTGTAGCTATTTAAAATGTCTATTTTGACTGTTTTTGTGTTTCTCTCCAGGTCAGACTGGGATGATGGGTTTGGGGGGGGGGGGATCCTCTCTCACTGCTTAGACGCAATGCCTGCTTTCCATAATTTAAAGGAGAAAAGGATTCATCTGACTCAGTTTGTAGGAGTCCGTAGTGGAGAGGCTCCACGCCAGGTGGTAAGGCGGAAAGTCACGGCCCAGGAGAAAGAACTCATGGCATAGCAGACGGGAGGAGGACAAAGATGGAAGGCAGAGGAGGGGTATGCGTCCTTCCCGGCCACACCTCCAGTGACCCCCCTCTTCCAACCAGGCTTCATCTCCCAACATCACGCCCGGCTACAAACACAGTAGTGGACTAATCGAATCGTGAGTGTCAGACACGGAGATCCGCCGTCTCTAAGTGCCCCGCTGAGCACGGAGGCATTGGGGCAGCGTGTGGGTGTGAAGCGCAACGGGGAGGAAGATCCCAGAAGGGAAGCGCCAGGCCTGTCCTGTTCAAGGGTGAATCCGAGGCATGGTTTAGAGCTGATGAACCTTAATCAGCTGACGGGGAGCTACTTTCTGTTCCTTCCCAGCCTGTCCTCTCCTGAAGCAAATCCCTAAGCACAGCCCGTGAGGTGGGACAGGGTGCATTAAGCTAGAGTGGGTCGCACTTAAATTATTTGGAAAGCTGCTGTTAGGGTCGTTTGTTTTCTCACTACATAGGGCGATTTTTCAAACGTATTTCTTAAGCTGCATTCTTGATTTTTTTGTGATGTATGTTGCTTCAGTTTCCTGTTGCCTTATTTGATTTGCTCACAGCAGTTCACTCTTTTGCGTGGCAGGTTTCTCCCTCTTCCTCGCTCTCTCATAACTAGATTATCAGTGGAATCTTCGCCTATGGTAACAGGCGTGGCCTTGCATGTAAGACGCGAGGAAGCTGCCTCATCTAGTTGCCGCTCGATCGCAGCTCTCTCGTGACCCCCGCTGACCTCATGTAGGAGCACCCCGAGTCCAGCCAGCCTCACCTTCACACCCCGTATTTCTTGCCCAGGGGCTTGCTTTTTGAGTTCAGAGTGGAAAACATCAAATACATGACCCCGTACACACTGCAGCAGCAGGGGAATTGAGGCCCCACGGGGCCAACCCTTGACAGATGAGATGGAGCTGACAGAACCGCCCTGCCTCTTCTGAAGGACTACTGTGGTGAGTTATTGTTGGTGTGGAGGAGAGTGTGGACTCGCTGAGCATTATCCTGCCCAGCAACACACCCTCATTTCAACAGCTCTTTCCTTCCCATGTAAACCCTCTGTCTCTTACTCACCCTAGTAAAACAGTAGTTTGTGGGGTTCTTTTGTGTGTGTTGTTGTTGTTACAGGCTCAGCTTTCTAAAGACTTGAGGCTAACATGACTATGTCTGCATAATCATCCTGAGATGTCACACACTTGGGGCCCCCTCTTCTTCTGTGTTTCTCATGTTGGGGTGTCCTGGGCCCTATGAGCATTAGAGATTCCAAACTTAAACTCCAGTGGGCCGAGCATTATTATATATATATATATTTTTTTTTTTTTCAGAAAACTGTTTCCTCTATTCAGAATTCATTGCAAAATAGACATTTTATGTCCAAATTGCTATTGGAACATCTAGTCTATCTATTATTGAAAACAAAGCACTTTTAATTTATTTTTTATCATGTATTCAGTACACATATTCAGTAAGTAATGTTTATATTCCTTGAGTGGAGTTGATACATGTATATAATGAATTTTAATTCCTTTTTTCATTCCATTTCCTCCCCTCCAGTAGGGAGATAGATCTTTCTCAAATGGGAAGAGGATTAAGAGATGGAGATAAAGTCCTTTGGCATCACAGGTTTATAAGATTCTTGGCCCAATTTTTTATCCCATGTGTATATTGTTGTTAAAATTCTCTTAATTATTGAAATTTCAGCTACTAGCGAAACAGCAAAAACCTCAATGCTTATGACTGATTTTATATTCTTTTTCATTTTTGGACCTTTTTTTTTGCCTTATATTCTCTAGAGCCTCACTACTTAGTAAAATCATATTTATTATTTTCTTATACAACTTTTCTGGATGTTTTTATTGGTAGGACTTTTCCTGATAACTTATTTTCTATATTTCCAGAAGCAGAAACTCAGAAAATTTGCAGTTTTGCCAGGATTGGTGATCTGCTTTGTAAATGCACATCCATTTGGAAGTAAAAATTCAGAAGGAGAGTCTGGTAGAAGCAAAGCATATACCTGCTCTGAGAAATAACATGGAAATAGAGAAATAGGGAAAAGTAATATAAAACAAATAGTATGCAGCTTAGTAGTTAGTGGAGGAATGATAACCTCCACGTATTTCTATAAACCTGAAGGTCATTGACATCCTAGCCATGTTATTATTATTAATACTATTAATAAAGTTGACATTCAATCATCAGAGAAATGCAGCACTTATAAATACACACCTTGCAGAGGATGCGATCACTGTATAATATATTTAAAGGGTGTTTTTGAAATAATTTTATAAACTCTCTTACTTAAAAGGGTGAATAATAATAAGATAAAAATCCTAATCACTACCAGTTATTGAGTTTCTAATAGGTGTCAGGTTCTGTGCTCTACATCTTAAATAATTCTCACAATATTAGCTTTAATTCTGACAATAAACCTGCAAGGTCAGTATTATGGGCTTTGCTTTGTAATAAGCATATTTAAGCCTCACAGTTACTTACTGACTGAGACAGAATTGCAAATTTATCTGCTCCATTTGCCCACATTGCTCTTATTTTTCATCTGGGAAAAACTCTCGTCCTGTATACACATGCTCAGATTATCCCAAATGGCTCTGTCATTACCATTCTTTATTGTAGGAGAGTCCCTGATAATTTCAGACAAGGCAAGGCATCCTCCATCTCTACCCCTGTTTGGGATCCCTTTCTAGCAGGTTCCCGAGATGGCCAGATCTTCTTTCTGGAAAAGCCTGTGATGGAGCTATTGTAGCACACTTGCCAGATGTGTGGCATTGAAACCAGCAGGGAGATGAGGGAAGGAGGGCTGTGTAGTGAGTCAAATGACAAAAACAGTAACAAACAGGAAGGACAAGTTTTCAAATATGATAATCCTGTCTGGACAGTTGACAAAGAACAAATGCTCTCTGGCTCCCTGTGGAAATGATAATTTTAAAAAGCGGACTCAGAGAGCTTCAGATAATTATTTAGTCCTTTTAAATATTTATGAGTTCCAGTGTGCTACATACATTTTAAAAGACATTTGACAACTGCAGCATATATCATCTTGTTCTCTTCACAAGCTAAAAATAGTCTCCCTTTTTAATGTAAAAACAATACTTTCCATTTAGTATCTGTTAGGGTTTGGGTCCGGATGTCCTTCCAGAACCTCATGCTGTCACAGGTGAGGCTTTTCCGGAGGTGGCCGAATCTAGAATGTGTGATGCTGGGATTAAAGGTGTGCGATTACTAAATCAGCCCACTGATTTCCTTGGCACTCCCCTAATCTCAGTAGCCTGCGTATAAGTAACAATCATATAATAGATAATATAATAAAGGACAGAAAGAAGCCTGTCTTGTCCGTTGTTGCTTTGGTACCTTCTGCCCACCGCGAACAGTTTGTCTTCTGTGATGTCTCTCTGCCATGTCACCCTGCCTGGGAGGCAGCTGATTATGATCTGAAGCCTCTGTAAACCGCGAGCTAAATAACTCTCTCCTCCCTTAACACCGAGTACCGAGTATTCTTTCTCAGCAATGAGAAAGTACCTAAGACATTGCCCATGGGATGAAAGACTGTACGTGCTGTTCACAGGTATGATGACAGAGAATGTTATAAACAGTATTCTCTGTGGACTTTCAGATGGGCAGTCTGGTCTGCCACTTCTCTCTAAGGAAGAGGCTACCAAAGCCATTCTTCTTAGTAGCCTGGATGGGAATCCTGTGCTGAGAGCCTGAGGTGAAGATTGCTTGAATCTACCCATGGGGATGACAGGTTTAGGGACTGAGATCCCACTTTATCTTGAAGCAGTTTCAAGGCCACTGTTTCAAATAAGGTTCATGTTTTAACTCTGCTTCTAGAGGACAAACACAGTATGCAGATGGGTCTGGAGAGCTCAGCCCCCCAGTTCTTTTCTGTCTTTCCCAGAGATAGACAGACAGTTTCATGAATATATAGTCAGTTTCCATTTCACAGCCATGGAGATTATTTACTATTACGATTCCACTGTCTGGGCTTTCTCTGAAGACCTATTCTTGGCCTAAAAACAGATACCTCTGCTTGACAAGCTACTTACTGCTTGACCTAATCCTTGCCTGATGCTGGGGCCAGTGTGCTGGCCAGCTCCCTTTCCTTCATGTGGGTCTCACAGGTCAAATTCATGCTCTGGAGTTCCATGGATCCACCTGAAGGTAATCTGCGATTGAGACCACGCCCTTGCTTAACTCCTTCCTAGTCCCCATACTTCTGGCTTGACTTCTTTTCATGTTTACCCAAGACTTCTCCATCTTTACACCATTATAGTGAGAATCTGCCTCTTAGGCCCTTTTGGTGAGGAACCCAGTTTGGTCAGAAGGATAAGGGGGATACTTGTTCTGTCACACGAATGGCGAACCTGAATCGCTAAAGAAAAAAGTGGCTCCTCTTACACTGCATTAGTCAGAGCCAGTATCTTGAGTCTTTTGCTAACTAGACATGAGTGCTGGTCCAGCCAGAATATAACAGAAGCTTAGTGAATTGGGCTGTTCTCTTTTCTTAAAGTGCCCTCATCTCTTGGGCACTCTTCTCATGCTTTAGAAGGCAGCCACTCTCTTGGCTGTACCCTCTTCTTGTCTCCCCTTCTCCTCAACTCTGAGCTTATCTGTTTCTTTTTCACTTGTTCCCTAGTGCTTCATATTGCTTTCTATTATTGACTTATCAAAATACATCATCAGAGTGATTTTAACTTTCATTGAGGCCCCACAAATGTCCTAACTTGATTCAGCTAGCAGGTGTGAGGCAGTTTAATATTTTGCTTGCTAAGGGGCCGGTTTCCTAGTACCTCTTTTTAGCCATCTAGAGAGGTACCAGCTTCCTCACCCACCACTTACTTTACACTCTCTGAGAATGGCAGGAATACCAAGTGTCAGTGGTCATAACCTCAGTTTTGTTTGGAAATGGTGTCCCCAAGAGACTGGCTCATAGGTTAGTTCAGAGTTTGTGGAGCAGGTGACAAAATTGCTAAAGTACCAAATCATGTTAGTAATATCCCACCACTGGAGAAAGTTCTGGGTCTGAGAAACTCTCAGGCATAGACTGAAGTGCTATAACTAGGCCGGCTGGGCAAATGAGTAGCCTCTCTGGGCTGCCTCTTAGAGTGAGTGGCCAGAGTTTTGGATCCTGAGTGAACAACCACTGGCACATGCTTGTGAGTGTTAGTGTGCCCCGAGGGAGATCACACACTCTGAGAAACACATCTACATGTAGGCACATGCATGTGTGCGTGTATGCATTCAAAAGCAGAGGAATCCTGCTCGCAAGTCAGGGCAGAGACCTGAAAACATGACCTGCTGAGTTGTGGAGGAAGCCTGTGGCCTGAGCATAACATAATTCTGGCTTGAAGGCATTTCCCTCAGCCTTCCCAGTGGAAATCCTGAAATTGCAGCTATTCCCCATGGTCACATCTGGGGCTGGAGGCTCTCACTAAGAAGACTTCCCCAGAGTAGCTAAGAAGTTCTAGAACATAATAGGAGTTGATAAAGGGACAAAAAGGGATGGGAAGACTCGAGGGCACAGAAAGTCTCTGCAGAAAAATGATGACTCATCGGCTGCAGATAAAAGGTCCAGACTTGCAAGCAAGATTTCTCTGCTTTGGAAAGTATACTCTCCCCTGCATGTGCTTGACGTGGCTGAGATATGCTATTGGTAAAGAGGTCACACGTAGATAAGAACATAATATTTAAAGTCTCGCGAGAGCAATATACCTTGAACAAAATAGCTTCGATCTATTTCTGTGGATATTAGTGACATTAACACAAATTTGCTCAATTCTCAAAGACAATAATTAATGAATGTAAGAATAGTGAATTCCACACGGTTTAATTGGTTATATCCTTGTTTTTACTCCTTTCTTGCAAGACCTCAGAACATGGAAACTACATCTTAGTCATCTAATATACCCATGTCAAATTGAAGACAAAAGTACCCGTTCAATTTTGTTGCTCTTGAATGAAGTTAGGTAAAAAAATGCTTTGGCAATACTGTAAATACAATGATTGACTTGGGGTAGATGAATAAGTAAGGAAAGGGAAAAAAAGCTATTTGAAATGGAAGGATTTGTGCTGGATAAAATTATCAAAATCAAAAGTAGCATTTGAAAATAAGACATATAAGTTAAGAAGATTATTATCAAGTACACAAAACAAGAATTAATTGAAGTCATTTTTATTCAAGTTTTATATTTAAGAATTTTATCACAACCCTTAAAATGGTTCTATTATTATTGTTCATTTAAAAATGGGGGAAGTGAATCCAGGCATAGTCCAGAGACTTACTCAGATTTATGGAATTAGTAACTTGGAAAATTGAGATTCAGCTCAAATTCATATAAGCCCAAAGTTGACACTTTCTCACATATCAACATGTATCTTATTTCTGTTAGAGTTTCAACTGGATTCAGGTTGCTTTTACCTCCAAAACAAAGATTTTTCTGCTGCATCACATATTTTTGTTTTTCTGTCAGTACTAAAGCAAGTGATTTTAGTTTCAGGGTCTAAATGAAAGCATTGGGTTTGACCCCTTGGGAAGCTATGTCTAGATCAAGTACTTTTCTCTCAAAGTATCGTAAGATATTTTTCGCAACCCTAATTAGAGTTATTTTATTATAGCCTAATGCCAAGTCTTTACTTTCTAATAGATTTTTCCTTTATGATCTGGGAATATAGTAATCTGATGCCTAGATAGGTTTCAGTGTAGTGGCTTCTTCTCTCTAGAGAGAATATAAGAACATTGCATCTCAAAAACCAATTATGTTTTGGAAAAAATGATATCTTACACCAGGAAGTAGAACAAGCTCAATAGTAGTACATATCCCAGTTCCTCCTTTGAAAGCTGAGGTGCTGCTCCATGGAATATTCTATAGTGTGCTGTATTCTGCCACAATTCAGGAAACAGGGGAAGGGGAAATAACTAGAACCTTTAGAGTCAAGAACCTTACTAGTCTGCTATGAGTTTGATAGCACAAGGCAAAATAATTAACAAATAGAAATGAGACTGAGAGAAGAAGATGATCCATGCTGCTCTGAGTAGCAAAGAGGGCAGACCCTAGCTTACCACACCTTTTATTCTGTACATCTGGTGTAACCAAGGACTCAAGATCCAGAGGGCAGGACAGAAACTGGCAATAGTCCTTGTGGAATTATGCAGAAATAGATCCCATGGGGAGGCCAGATACAACCAGTAGTCCTTAAGGAATTATGTAGATCCTAACGTAGCTCTGCCCTAGAGAATCACAGCATAAGGGACCAAAGGGGTCCCTGTTGGTACAAGAGGTGAAAACAAGAGTTAAGTCCCCAAGTCCATCTGTAGGCAGGAAGGATTGGCCCAATCACAGTCCAATTGTGCAGTTATTTCTCCCAAATAGTATTGTTTCCGACACTCTTTGAGTCAGAAACTTCCAAACAAACAAACCATAGGGAAGGCTGATTTCATTTGCCCAGGTTGACTGAATGGACAGTGAAGTTTATCCAAAGCAAGAAGTTAATCTGCTATCTCCTCAATATCTCCACTCATTTCTGAGAGATCTGTTGAGGAATAGAGATGTGTCATTACAATTTAAGCTTGAATGTGAACAATAATTTAAACTAGTAATAATAGTTCAGGCATGTGGAAAGCTGTTGAACACTTGGACGGTCAATATTGGCATTCACGTGATAATTTTGACTTGTTAAGAAAAAGAAACAGTACTCCATGTTGAAACAGCACATCAAAGAAAGTACAAATGAAGAAATTGTCTTAGCTTTTTCATGACTAGTTAAAAAAAAAAAGTACCTGGCACCCACAATTTAAATGAAAGATTTATTTGGTTCACAGTTTCAAAAGGTTAAGTCCATGTTAGGTTAGCTAAAAACTTTAAGAATCACAGTAGAAGGTTTCTGTAGAGGGAAGTTTCTCACCTCATGATGGAGGGCAAACTAAGGGGAATGGTACCAGAGAGGAGTGTGCTAGGGATTGGAAATAGAGCCCCCATGCATTCCAAGAAACATGCTATCCTTATCCCCCAGGCAACTCCCAAGCCAATCAAGTTCACAGTTAAGCCTAACTGTCCTAGAAGTCTCATCTATTTGCTACTGAATGGAGCCATTTGGAGAAATCATTTAGCTCAGCTCAGGATAGCATTAGGAATTATAATTCTGACTACCAGTGCCAACATTTGTTAAGCTCGTATGCCACACCAAACATTGCAAATAGTGGCAAGAGATAATTCTCCATTTTGGGGGAGACTTTGCAATCTAACTGGGAAATTTTTTGATACATGCTTTATCAAGCACTTTATAATTACTCTTTCAGTCAACAGATATTTATTAACTCTTATTCCAGAAGGTGAGGATAAGTAGTGAGTAGACAACTTCCAATCAAATTTTAATGAAAGATTTCTGACATTAAACAGATTAACAAAGTGTACAGTGTACCAGTAGCCAATAAATGCTAATATATAATAAAAGAGAAAAAAGTGATATAAAGTTGTACAAGGTGGTTGGGATGCTATTTAATATAGAATGGTTTTGGAAGGCCTCTGTTAAAAGATATTCAAGAAGTCAGCAAGAAAATAGGGAGAAAGTCATGTGAGTAGGAAAAATGAAGTTGTTTTAGGTGGAGAAAACAAATGAATAAACAATGAAGAAAGTATGCTTGGGTCTAGGAGTCAAGCACCAACGAAGAGGTTAGTGCGCATACAGGGGGGAGAACAGGGGGAAGCGAGAAAAGAAGTCTACAGAAGCAAAGTAGTCAAACAGCCTGGCACACGGCAGCATCACTAGGACTTCAGCTGTTTCTCTGGATGCTTTGGGAAGCATTCAAGTGTTTTCTCAGAGGAGTGATATGATCTGACTTACATATGATGATTGTTTTTCTAGGTTTTATTGAGGTTTAAATAGTAGGTTGGTGAATAAGCAGGGAATGCACTTAAGAAACTGTTGCAAGGAACTTGACAAGAGATGATGGGCCAGGCCAATACCAAGAGGACAGGCTGAACTGAGGGCACGTGATAGTGAGAACAAGATTTGTTGATGGATTTGCATAGGATTCAAAAGAAAGGGAGAAATTAAACAAAACTCAAAGGATTGGTGACCAGAACACATGAAAGCAGGCAGAAGCCACTGGAAAAACTCAGAGGAACAGCCAGGGTAAAATTAGGATTTTAATTATTAGCACAATAAGTGTAAGATATATTAGTCTTGGGCTGAAGAGAGGTATTTGTGTTCTAGATGAAAATTTTGGGAACCACTAGCCCTCACCTTTTTTCATAACAGCTCAACCTGAATGGATTAATAGATGCCCAGCAGATTAGTAAAGCAAGTTCTTATTGGTACATTGTATACACACATCATGATCACAATCAATTTTGGGAATACGTACCAGTGTATGGCACAATTTAATTCTCATTTTTCTTGTTCTTTTACCCACCTCACAACCCTCCTTAAATACATAAGCTTTGTTTCCCTTTTTTTTATTACCATCACATTTTTTTCTTTACCCTTCATTACTCACTCCACCATATTTCCCTTTGTATATTTTCTATTTCCATCATACATTCTTGTATCCATCATATTCAAGTATCCATCATACATTCTTGAACTTATTAACATCTTCAGTTTCTCATACTAGAGAACAGATACGATATTTACACATCTGTGACCTATTTATTTCAGGTGTATGTCCTGAAGGTACATCCATTTGAGTATAAATGTCTCAAACATCATTCTTTAAGGCACAGTAATACTCCATTATATAGACAAGCTACATTTTCTTTATCCAGGCTCCAGTTGATAGGCATTGGAGTTGTTTCCAAGACTGAGCTATCGCAAACTAAGCTGCTATGAACATGGGAAAGCAAGTTCTTTCTGTGTCTGTACATGATGGACTTGCAGCCCAGCGAACTAAAGGAAGGTTACCCACAACAGATGTGTATACTACCAAGCAATAGGCTTATAGTCTGGGTAGAACAAAAAGGGAAAGAAAAAGGAAGAATGTCTGTTTTGGTAGCACTCGGTCTTCACCATTGCCTTTGGACACTGGTGTCCATTGGTGCATTCCAGTACAGATTACACCTGTGATTCTAGATGAGCTTCCAGGCCTTTGACCACATGGACTGGTTTTGCATCTTTCATACCTGTTGTCTGCAGTCTGGCTAGATCCTCTTGCTTTCTAGTGTGCAGACTGCTGCTGTGGATTTCTTTGCTTCTTACTCAGTAAGCTTCCTAATATATCCCCTTGAGTACTTTTAATTACATTTTTATTGACTATTCTCCTCTAGAGAACCTTAGTACTTTTGCATAAAGGTGTTTAGTTTTTCACTGAGAGATTATATTGGCAAAGTATGAATAGAAGAGTTGAGAATGGTGAGAACTGAGATGTTCAATGTTCCTAGAGAGTGAGAACAGAGCACCTTCACAAAGAAGATGTCAGTGGAGAGGCTGGAAGGTAGGGCAAAGACAAGAGAGGTGTTGGTGTCATGAAATTCAATCTCCCCACAGGGAGAGAATGATCCAAAGTTGTGTGCCTGCAAAAAAGTGCCAAAGAAGTGAAATGAATCATTTGTTTCTCAGAAGTTCAGATCAAAGAGTTATTCTTAAGTCTGATATACATTGGAGGGAAAGTTATTGGACAGAATCTGATTCATGATGGGGTTGTGTTTGGGGATAGGTAAAACCTTTTGTATAAGAGCTCTTCCATAGTCCAAATTCCCTACCATATACCACTGCTGCTAATTACTCCTTGTTATAGAGAAGGAAGAGACTTAGAAGCAAGGGAGGAAAATAACTGTTGCCTGAGCACATAGAGCTAATATGCCTCGGGTAATAATGGAAATAATTTTTTGTATTTTTCTGCTATAGTTTTCATGAGTAAAGTCATGAAGTTATCATGGGACTTAGCTAGATCGATAGGCAAAACAGACTAATTTGACCAGAGTAGATCTATTCTATAAAAATTAATGAGTTGAAAGGGGGGAGGAGGTGTGGGTGGGTAGGGATATGGGTAAAAATGAGAATTAACTTGTGTCATATACTGGTACAAATTCCCCAATGTTATATGTGATTCTGAGATATATATAAATTGTACCAATAAAGAATTCAATTTAAAAAAATTAATGAGTTGAAAAAACCCCACATCTTCTTTATCCAGTCTCCAGTTGATGGGCATCTGGGTTGTTTCCAAGACTGGGCTATCACAAACTGAGCTGCTAGGAACATGGGTGTACATCTGTCTTTACAAGGTTGTGGGTGGGTAGGGATATGGGTAAAAATGAGAATTGATTTCTGTCACATACTGGTACAAATTCCCCAATGTTAACTGATTGTGATCTGTATATAAAATGTACCAATAAAGAATTCAATTAAAAAAGAATTAATGAGTTCAAAAATAAGGTTAGAATTAAAAGATATAGGGTGGGCACATTTTGATGAGGTCAAACTTTATTTTACTGGCAACGGAGGACTCATTCATATTTACAGCTGGTAGAATTTATATATCCCATCCTCTAAATGTCACATGACAACTTGATAGCCACAGGTTGAAAGAAATTTTGAGTTAAAAATATCACCGGTATTCTAAGAAGGTAGAAAGTGAGATTGAATATATGTCAGCTCTTCAGGGTTTGTCACCAAGACCTGTTTTCAAGGTGGTCAGCAGAACTGGAACTCACATCTTCTGAACTTAGTCCTAAGCTTTCACTGGCAGACCTTGGGGCTTAGGTGGAAACTAATTTAAAATTGGCCTTCATATATAATTTATTTTTATAGTTTGTTTTATTATGAAACTATTCAACATAAGTTCTTAATAAGATATGTACTTGTTTCATTTTGAAATCTAAATCATTTAGGAATAAAATCAAAGAAATTTAGGTATGAAATATTTAGTAGACTTCGCAAATGTAGCTTGTGTTATGTGTAAATGACCACTGTATACCAACCCAGTTTCCACTGGTCATGACTCTATTTTTGTTGGACTGTTGCCTTTGTGCTTCTGAAATCTACTCCCTATGTCCCTGATAGGTTAGGAAGACTGAGGATATCATATTTCATAGAGAAAGACTGTAAGCAACGAGTGCTAGGTGTACTTCCTCACTCCTTCGTGATGATAATTAATTTGCACTTATGATTGAGTTCTCTGACCTCTTGAGGTAGTTGATCTAATGATGCTCTCTTCATAGACTATCTTCTGCTGCATTTATCATTGTTCTATATCCTTATCAATGTATTATGGACTGAATTTTGCCTTCCCCAAATTTATATATTGAAGCCCTAATCTCCAGGACTACAAAATACGACTATACTTAGAAATAGAGTCTTTTAAGATATGATAAAGTTAAAATAACTAGTATCCTTAAAACTTGAAGAAATATGGACAGAAGGGCACCAGGGAACATTTGCATAGAGAAAAATCCGTGAGATGGTACAGTAAGAAGACAGTCCTGACCCACGAGCCACGAGAGAAATTTCATGCAAAACCAAATTTGAGTTCAATTTCCAGTACTGTGAATAACAAGAATGACAACAAATACCTAGTGATAACTTGATGTTGGACTTGTACTATCAACAACAGTGAGAAATTTCTTCTGTTTAAGCCACTCAGTTTGTTGTATTATTTTTTATGGCAGCTTGGTAAACTATTACATTTCCTCAGTAAACTTTTTAAACCAGGTGGTCTTGACATTTGTTCCTCAAAGAACCTGAATTAAGACAATAGTTACAGTTTATAATGGAGATTAGACCGTTTCTGGTATCCTTTTATAGAACATGAAATTTCTTCTTTTTTTAGGCTGATGAGTATAGCATTGACCTGTGTAGTGTGGAGAATGTACCGGCTCTAATTTTTAATTTGCATTTCCTGTCACCCAGAAGATGAATGCAGGGCTTGCTTTCTGCACACTTTCAGCAGGAGTCGCTGACTAGTGCTCCTCTGCCGTCTCCTTTCATCAGCGAGGGCTCAGGTCACCGGCCTGACGGGGGCGCAGCTCCTGTGAGCGAGGGGCAGCAATGCGATCGCACTTTCTGCTTCCTTCAGAAGACAGCCCGCTAGAATCAGCACAGCGACTCTCCGGCTTCCTTTTTCGAATAAATAGCCAAGTGTCTTTGGCCAAGGGTCTGCAGCCACTTTCTGGAAGTTAGTAAAAACAGCAGATTTTCCGTCTTTTTCTCTGGTTAATGACCCTTCATGGTCACCAATAAGAATTTTTATTGTTGGTTCCTAATAGCAACAATATAGATAGAAGTCTCCATTAAGAGAAATAGTGAGGATGTGCACAAAATAAGGATTACTATAAGAGGTTTGTCTAAAACAGGCAGGAGACTGAGGACACACATTTTTGAGGAAGGAAATTCATGTTTCAGAAGGGCTCAGCATATATCATGTGGGGCTCTAGGCTCTTTCCCAGACATCTTATGTAATCACCTCTTGCAATTTATTGTTAACAAACAAGGCCCAGAGAGGGTAAGTGTCTTACCTAGAGTAATGCATTATTAGTTGTTGTGGAGTAAGTCTCAGGAGTCTCTCTCATTTTAGAGTTGTGCTTCTGTAACAATATAAACTTGCTGAACAGTCTCCACTACAATACTAAGACAAGGTGATGGGGTACTTTGAGTCAAATGAGAAGGATGGGACGTTTTTGTCATTTCCAGCTTCAGAAAAAAATTACATTCAGAAGACATGAAAGTGTCTTAAAAACTGGTTTCGGTTAAGGAAGATACCGATTTGGTCCCTCCAGCATGAAAGTGAGTGACACAGGCCAAATGACATATGTGTCCAGAATCCAAGGATGATGATGGCAGAACCTGGACTCCCTTAGATATCAGGAGATCTCACAGACCTCTGGGCACTCAGGGATTTCCCATACATAGCTTGCACATGCTTTTCTACATTTTGTGGTTCCCCTTTTCCTTTTGTTTATTGTGCCATTTTCTGCACAGAAAACTAGTTTGATGTAGTTTCACTTTGGGGGTTCTTTATTTCCTGTGTTTTATGTGCCCTTAAAAAATCATTGCTGAGATCATTGTGAGGGAGGATTTGTCTTCTAGGAATTTTATAGTTTCAAGTCTTACGTTGAAGTTATTAACCTATTTTGAGTTGATTTTCATGTAGAGTATAAGGGTCCAATCTTAGTTTTTTGTATATGGATATGCATTGCTGGAGAGAACATAAAATGGTACAGTCACTTTGTAACATAGTGACAGTTTCTTACAAATCTAGACATACTCTTTATTTTTTATTGGTTTTATTCATACATTTTATATACTTGTTATGATCCCAATCGGCATGCTCTTACTGTACAACTCAGCAATCGCACTTTGTGTTACTTAATTTGGTTTTAAAAATATGTCTATACAAACTTCTGCACATGAATGTTTGTAGCAGCTTTGTTCAAAATTGCCAAATCTTGAAAGCAACCGAGATTCCTTTAAAGAGGTGAATGGATAAACTAAGGGGTTAGTTTGAAATATTGCTGTCAGAGTGTACATTTACTGACTTCATGGTTTTGTTCTTCTTATTAATGTCTTGAACAGTCAAGATACAAAATAATATTTGCCATACATGACATATTTGAATGTAAGAAAATTCCATATGCATGTCTATATGTGAAAATTGCAGTATTGGATATGTTACATATGTAGTTAGCAAAAACTATACAATAAATAGTTACAGATTTAAGAGTGTCGAAAAGAACGCCATTTCCTGGGGGGGGGGTAAAAAAGGACATGAGCTCCTGGTATTGTATGACTGAGGTGCTACTTTGGGCTTTTCAGCTGCTTTTGTCTAATATAATGAAAATGTTTCACTGCTTTCAATGTTGCATAAAAAGAGGAGATGGTAGTTAAATTCATGTACTTTTAGAATGAATTCCAATCTTTTAAAGTTACTGAGAACCTTCTTCACTTTCACTTACTTAATGTCCAAGTTCTCTCATGCTATGTCTGTCAGTGACTGGGAGTTAAAAGTTTGAGATTTCTTGGAACTCTGCTTTTTTTTTTTTCTTTTTGGAGACAGGGTTTCGCTTTGTAGTTCAGGCTGGCCCTGAGCTCACTATGGTGCCCAGGCAAGCCACCGCGAACTCAGCAATCCTCCTGTCTCTGCCCTCCTGGGAACTCTGCTTTTTAAAAAGTGAACCTGAAACTCTTCTCTTTAGTGTTGATTCACATATTTATGAAAAGACTATGCTTCTATGTTTAGTGTACAGGAAAAATATTTCTGCAAAAATGTGGGGAGCTTTCTCAAGAGAGAAGTGACCAATTTTACCATGGCGAAGGAAACCAGACACTTGTGTCCCCTTTCACAGCCATGGCTTTGTCATCTCGTAGAGTGATGGTTCAACAGAACTCTCTTCTGTACTTCATAAGTTTATATGGAAGTATCTTTTGTATTAGATATTATACTATGTGTTCAACATAATTTTTAAAAATGTTCACACTTCGACAGAAATATATAATCACCTTTTTACACCAGACACTGACGCTTAGAGATCATAATAACTAGCAGAACGGCATACTGATAGTGACAAAACTGGGATCAAATTCAGTTTAAACTATGACTACTAACCACACAGTCAGTGTTTCTCTATGAAGACTTAAAATAGCAATGATAATGAGACCACAATTCTGGAAATGAGAGAATTGAACTTCACAAATATGAAAAGGCTGGAAAGACTTGGCATTCCTTCAAGAATACCCAAGCATCACATCTTAGTAATATAATTTTAAAATATATTCCAGAAAAACAAAGACATTCTTTTCAGCAGGTAGTATTAAATCACCTCAAGTGCTATAATATATTCTTCTTCTGAGTTTAAGCTGACAGTATGCTGCTCTGAGGTACTAGATTCAGAGACACTTTATGTATACAAATACATCTCATTTTCTTTGATTACCTTTCCTTACTGGCTTAGGTCAGTACTTGAGCAAACCAGTTGGTCTATGGCATGTTAAGCAAAACAATATTTCTTCAAGTTCATAAGTACTAAATTTTTAAAAATTAATAACTATAGGATGTCTCAACTTTATCTCTATCCTTTTAACATAGATATTGCCATAAAGAATGACAAGTTTCATTCATCTGTGTGCAAATGGACACACCTTGAGGACACACTAATAAGTGAAGTAAATAGATCATAGATATGTAAATACCATATCTTTTCTCTTGTATGAGAACCTATAGATGTAAATGAGTTCTAGAATGTATGATAGATTTTGTAAAATATAAATATTCAAAGGGAATGTGGTAGGGGAACATAATGAGGGGAAAGACTAATGTAAGAATAAAGTAATGGGGAGCCAGAGATATAGCTCAGTGGTTCCGGTGCCTGCCTCGCAAGCGCAAGGTCCTGAGTTCGATCCCGGTAACCACATACAACGCTGGGTGTGGTGACTCACACCCACCAGCAATCAATACCACACACCACAGTGCCTGGCGTGGTGGCTCACGCCTGTAATCCCAGCACTCGGGAGGCTGCAACAAGAGGATTACTGAGTTGGAGGCTTGCCTGGGCTACATAGTGAGCTCAGGGCCAGCCTGAACTACAAAGCGAGACCCTGTCTCAAAAAAACAAAGAAACAAACAAACAAAATAAAATAAAATAAAATAAAATAAAAGTAATGGGGGGATGTGGGGTTGGTAGGGATATGGGTAAAAATGAGAATTAACTCATGTCATATACACTGGTACAAATTCCCCAATGTTGAGTGTGATTGTGAGCTGTATATAAAATGTACCAATAAAGAATTCAATTTAAAAAACTTTGTTATGGTTGTGAGGACCTCAAAATTGTGAGAAAGAAAATCATTAAAACATCAAAGGATATATTATCATGGACTGATTGCCATCACTATAAAATATCTGGATATATGCAGGATTTGAAAACTGCCATTTTGCTAATCTTCTATGACATTCAGTTTTTTCACTTGAAATGGATTTTCTTAATGAATTTATTTTATCATTATGAACTGACTTGCTTATCCATGGCCATATTTCATGTATTGCGATTTGCTTTGTTTGATATTAAATAGCAGCCTGTTTCCTTGCCTGGTGCTTCCTTTCCTGTCCTTTTAGTTTCAATTTGCTTAGGCTTTTTATATTTCAGCCTCCTTTTCATCCATCTTCCTTTCCTTTCCTCTTTTTTTCTCTCTCCTTTCCTCCATCTCTCTTTTTCTCCGTCTCTGTCTCTGTCTCTGTCTCTGTCTCCATCTCCGTCTCCGTCTCCGTCTGTCTGTCTGTCTCTCTCTCTCTCTCTCTCTCTCTCTCTCTGTCTCTCTCTCTCTTCTTTGTCTTCTTATTTTTATTCCTTCCCACTAAGATTCACTGTCACCCATGCTGGTTTTGAACTCATGGACTCAGGGATCCTTTTGCAGCTTCTTACTTAGCTGGTGATGTTTCCACACATCTCTCTCTCTCTCTCTCTCTCTCTCTCTCTCTCTCTCTCTCTCTCTCTCTTTCTCTCTCTCTTAAACTACAGGAAGTATTTTAAAAAGCCTTTTTGCTTAGTTAAATCAGCCATGCGCACTTAGTTGTCTTAATATTGATAGACCCTTTCAGGGCTATGGAGATGTGGAGCATGTGCCAGAACTTCAGAGATGGTCCATTTGTGTTCCTGAGTCTTTGCTTTTCAGGAATGATTTCTGGCCACCGCCATCTGGATGCTGGGAATCCAGGCATTGGTTCTAGAAGTCAGAAGCTGATCACTTAGACAGTTTCATCATAGAGTTCACACATGGCTGTTCCCGGGAAAGCTTCAAACTCTTCGATACTGTGTGTGACATTATGGACAAAATGCCATACTCAGAAAACTCTGGAGGAGGAGATAGATCATGAAGGGAGATTTTCTGCATACCACAGAGCTCTGTGATAGAGGATGACAGACCTGACACTTGAATGGACTGGTGTGCCTGCAGCTAGGCTGCATTTATTTTTTTAAACCAGGAATGTGACCCTTCATTTCTCTTCTGAACTGAGCCAAAATGGAAATCAGAAAGGCCCCTATGTGTGTGGAAGAAGCCATTGTTTCCCTATCATGAAAGTACTGCTTTCATTGGCTGGCCCAGGAATGTCTTCAGAAGACACCCAGTCTCTTCCAGCATCAAATGCAGAAGAATGTCTTCTAAAGAAATAAAAAAGTGATTTAAAGTTGTGTAGAAGTTTGGTGAGAAGCAACAGATGTTTTCTCTCCTTTCATTTCATGGGGTGTGAATGATCATGGCTGTGACAGACACTGGGACTGGTTTTTATTTTCCCAGCTTCCTAACTGGTTAAACCCACCTTTGTTTTTATAGAATCATTGTATTGAAAAGCAGAAACTGAAAAAGTTTTCTATCTTTGTTATGAATGTGCTCTGGCTTATTTTTGGCAACTTCTACTGAGGAACTAGTCTATGTAGCAGAAGGAAACATTTAAATGTGTATTTAATAATAATGATACTATTAAATATATGTTTCAGTGATGTGTCCTTAATCAAGTGACTTTGGAGGAGAGAATCTATTCAAATCAGGTGGTAAAAAGTTAGTTTCTCACTGAATAAATAGTATGCTTCTTTCTATATTAAAAATATGTCTTGTTTTCTTTAATCTTCGTTGTAAATTTGGATTAAAGGACTCCTGGAAAACTGATTGAATTGTGAATTAAGTTCAGCAATTGTGAATTTATGAATGGTTTATTAGGAGATAGAATCTAATTGCTAGAAGAGGGTCATGGATACATGGTCTTGAAGATGATATCTGGTCCCTGATCCATTTATTTTGGGTTTTGCCTATTGCTTTCTGTTGTCTGTCATAGCTGGAACAACTTGTCCTTATTATAGCCTTCTGCCATGTGGTTTCTGTCTTGAAGCTAGAGAGTCATAGATGTAACCTGCTGAAACCCATGTTCCAAAATGAAACTCACCTCCTTTATGTGCAGGTGTCAAGTTTTCTATCTCAGGGTGAAAATATAACTAACACAGAAATTTGGTAATAAAGAAGTGGGGCTGTTTATCTGAATACATCTGATTATATTGTTCAGCAGCATTTGGAACTAGTTTCTGATAGGTATTTGGAATAGCCTGGAGGTATGAGCTCAGTAAAAACTGAGTTGAAAGCAGAGCCTGGTAAATGATCCTGGATAAAGTTTTGAAGTTAAAAATGTTGATAAGAATGCAGACAGTACAGACCAGACTTATGATGTTTCAGATCATGAAACACTATTGGACACTGAACTGTAGGCCATGCATACCACACTCTGGAATATTTGCTTTCTGTATTTTGTCAACATTTTATAACTTTGTGTGAGGCTAGATTTAAAAATGGAGACCAGTTGATCTAGTAGAGGAAATTGTAAGGCAGGGTGTGGCATGGGTACTGCTACCTGCTTTTAGCTAGATTTACAAAGAGAATTAGAACCAAAAAGTAGAGGAACAAGATGTGAAAGCCTTTGTTTGGCCAGAAAATAAGCACAGGTAAGGTTCAGATCAGAAGTGGCATGATTGCTGAATGTATTAGCACCATAAAACAAATGAACAATATCTTGAACAACAGATATCTTGAAAGCATCTCTGGGATCAGCAAGATTCCACCCATCACAGGCTAGGAAGTGTAGAATTTATATTAGACAACAGTGCCCTGGGATCCCTGCTTGAGGAAAGCCACCTACAGAATTAGTTTCATTTCATCATGGTCAGCCAACCAGCTGCTCAGAAGCCCACGGAGCCAAGGTCCACAGAGGATCTGCTGTTTTTCAAACTGGCAGAGGACCTTGGTATCATCCATATGATGGAAATTTTACTGGCATGGAAAATGCAAGAGTTATGAACTTAGAAAGGCTTTCCCCCAAATTTCAAAGAAAGTCTTGGAAGTAAGGCAAAAATGTATGACAGAGTTGGAGTTCCTGTTAGGAGTTCCTCAGAGGGTGATAAATAAAGTGTTGAGTGAAGTCAGTGTGGTAGCAGATACTTCAGGAAGTTGGAGATACCAAGAGTGCGGAACATCTGTTGCAGAAAGCTGCAGCCGCAAGTAGAACCACTCCAAGAGCGGCCACATGGCTACAACCAGTGAGGCCTTAGAGGTCCAGCTGCCCAATCTGTTTAGTGTACACATTTCACCACCATATGCCCCAGATTCCACACATGCACCACAGAGCTTAGTATTTTCCCTGCTGAGTTTAAGTCTTGCTTTGGTATGATTCCCTTCTATATCCTTGTTTTTGTGAGAATGTTTACCTTGTGCCATTGTATCTTGAGATTGTGACTTAATTTTTTTTTTTTTGCAGGGATTCATAGATAAGAGTTTGCCTCATTTGGAAATGTTAATATAGGGGAATAGAATGATCATGTTCGTGAGCTCTGATTACTATAGTAAGAACAATTTGCAGGCCAGACATGGGTATACAGAGGAGATAAGACATAAAAGTGGGCAGATTACAGGCAATCTGGAAGGGATTGAAAACTCAGTCTGGGGCCTCTGAACCTCTGTTCAGTGGCAATAAAGAGTTATTGAAGGATTTTAAGTTGTTTGGGCGATGTGCATTGATGTATATTTACAAAAATCACAAAATGATTGTGTGCAGGATGTAGACTGGAGAGAGAACTTGTGGGCAAAGAAGTCACATCTTAAAGATAAAAGAAATTTAGAACTCTTACTCAAAAGAGTAAAATAGTAAAAAAAAATATGATATGGGCAATCCTATTTGTAATGTGTCTTAATGATTGTCTTTACTTGATAATTAAAAAAATACATATCATATACTCACAAAAGTGCTTTTGATGCTATTAAAGGTACTAACAAAATAAATTATTTAACAATGAAGGTATATTAATTTTCTATCAAGATTATACTAACCTGCATATGTAAGATGTCAATATTTTTATATGCATGTGCCCTAAATTATAGAAGAGATGAAAATTGTGCTGAAGTGAGTTGTCTAATAGTGATTTTAAGAGGACAACTTTCTTTTCCAAACTTAGCTAAGTGTAACACATACATTTTTAACCCGTCCCCTGAATAGGTTTCACACAGTTGTGTCAATCAAGTCAGTTCAGCTGCTGTCCCCCATCTTCCATGTTAAATCTGATATGATTGACTAGAGACTATATTTGATTGACATATATAACAATTTAAATATAAACACTATATTAACCCAGCAAGATCACCCTAACAAAAGAACATGACGGGGATAGACATACAAGGTAAATGTGCTGAGTTTGAAGCCAATTGCATTGTAGCTTAATGCAACAGAAGCAGTGGATCCAACGGGAGGCTCTGTAAAATAGTTGTAGAGATATTTTTCCTGCACTGTTTGAATCAGCAGCTTCAAGTAGGCAACTAGTGCTAAAGGATTATGCAAGGCTTTGTGCTTGCCCACTCCTTTTAGGATTCTAGCTTAGATTTTAAATTCTTTTGCTGAGTTATTGTTTTATTTTTTTCCCCTGGAGATGGCTCCAGGAAGTCATTTATTCTGCCTTTTCCTCCTGAATGCACTCTGACCCTTATAGTGTGATTCATAAACCTGAGTCATTATTTTTGGATAAATTGATGGGTTAACAAAAGTGATTACATGGTTAGTCAGTGCTTAATGTTAAGCAACAACCATGAAATTGGTACTTTGCTAAATGTTTTACATGTATTTAACTCATTTAATCTTCACAATAATCAAATGGCACGAGTAGTATATTACCTTTATTTTACAGATGAAGAAATTGAAGATCCAAGAATGTTTGCAAGTTTTTTTAAGAGGGCAGGCATCCACAAAGTAATACCCAGATTTGAACTTGGGCAATTTATTTCCACATTTTTAAAGTATAGCCTTTTACTACATATTGGTCACTATGACTCCAAAATATTTCAGGATGAAAGTCCTGCTGACAGGTGATGGAAAATGACTGTCAGATGGTTGTCATTTTGCACAATTGCATATACTTTATGGATTCTACATATTAATACAATATTATTTACTAAGTTTGCAAAATACATATTATTCCCATTTTGTGGATAGGATCATGGAAAGTTTGAAGAGATTAAGTTTTTCAATTTTTTTTTTTTTTTTTGAGACAGGGTCTTGCTTTGTAGTTCAGGCTGGCCCTGAGCTCACCATGTAGGCCAGGCAAGCCTCAAACTCAGCAATCCTCCTGTCTCTGCCTTCCGAGTGCTGGGATTACAGGTGTGAGCCACCATGCCCAATGAGTTTTTCAAGTTTTTGCATGGAAGATGCAGAATTGGGTTTTGGAATAACTATATTTGGGCTGAAACCTAGTATACCTACATTGCAAGCAAGAAAATTGAATTTAGTGAGCTAAAATTTTCTACCCACAAAATAAAATACTCTTTAGATAAACATTTCTCTCCATCAAGTGTGTACTCCTTGGTATCCATGCAATAAATATTTAGTATTTTATTTGTCCAGTTTATGGAAACTTTGTCATTTGATTACTACTAGCAGTGATACTAAAATCCTTAGCAAGGACTTTATTATCATAGCTTAATATTTTGAGAGAAGAAAGACACAGAAGGCAAATGATTTTAATAAGTGGTGCCAGTGATGCTATTCTTCTTGGCCTAAAGAAAACCCACAACATCTTAACTTTTTTTGGGGGGGGGGGTCATGATGGCACCAGAAGAGACAAATTGTAAGGCTCATCAGTAGAGAGCTCCTGCTTCTCTGAAGATGGAAAGATACGCTCTTCTGCATTCCTCCTACAAAGTGCAGCTAAAATCCTTCCCCATAATATGGAAAAGAAATACAAGAGGATACGAGAAGTGGGAAAAGAGCAGAATGACATGGGCATTTGGACATGAAGAGCAACACAGTGATAATTTTCTGGGGTTCTTTTTTCCACATATGTCCTAGACATGGAGATGAAGAAGCAATCAAACTAGATATGGCAGCAGATAGAAAAAAGAAATCTAACCACAGCCTGTGATTTTTAGGTAAAGGACAAGGAGCAGGAAAGTGGAGCATGCCTGAAAGATGTTTACACAATAATTGTTCTATTCTAGAAAACACCATGGGGAGGATGGGGGCTCAGCAGGGTGTGGGTGGGGCCGCGGCCGCCCTCCTCATGAAGCTACTGAGTTGTGCCAGTGCAGGTGTGGGCTGGTGTGGTGAGCGCGGGCAGGCCCCAGGGACTTTCATCTCTGTGGCCCCGAAGAACTCACTCCTGTCCCAGCAGCCTGTAGCGCGCATGCATCCTCGCTGCCCTACTCAGTGGTGTTGAAATGCAAAGGGACAAAGGAGGAAGCAGAGACTCCTGGTCTCAAAGCGTGGCAGAGACTGAATGAGAGTCAAGGGCCGCAGGCGGCCAGGCCTGCCCCTCCCCCTAGGCCCAGGGAGGGCACCGTGTCCCAAAGACAAACTGCCGAAACAGCACCCGCCTGTACCCCTCTATCTCCCTGGATCTTAAACTGCCTGAAAAGTGAAAAAGACAAAATACCAACGTTCCCGTCACCTCCCTGCCCTCTGAGAGCCGTTTCACCGTCAGCAAAGGCCTAGAAAAGAGCCAGAACTTTCATCTTCACCGATGGCAGTGGGCCCAAAACCGCCCCAATGCCAGTGAGACCACGTGGAGAGCCAGAGTCTCTGCCCCTTCGGGGTCACCGCGCGAGACCCTTGGGCTTCCAGTCGGCTCCTCCCTGGCAGCCGCCGGCCGCGGTCTTAACTCCTAGATCCAGTGAATCTGTACAGCTCGTCGCCCGAGGCCTCTCAGTACCTGTCTGCCGTGTTTGACCCTGGGCTTCTCCGCACCCCCGCTGGACAAAAAATTACACTCTTGCCGCGAGAGCTTCAGAATGTGCTGTGCTGCGTGCGGCCTTCTTCGGGAGCGAGCAGTGCAAGGACTGCTCCGGCGGGTAGGAGCGTCTCTGAGTGACAGCTCCGGCTGGGGAGCCGCGTCCTGTGGGTGGGAATCGGCAGCCCGGCCTCCCCCTGGCCTGTCTTTCTCAGAGCGCAATCTGCTGCCCGTAGGGGGAGCAAGGGTAATCTGCTGTCTCAGTGAAGGCCCAGGAAGCTCCGTCTCCTGAGTGGCATCTGGACAAAGAGGGGCTCCTTGGCCTGGAACTGGGCTTCTTACCTGGAACTTAGTTTCAATGAAATGTAGGTGGGGGAGGATAAGAAACTCCTTCAGAGTTCACCTCCCGGGAAGATGGCCCCTTGCGGGAGAGCTGAGCACCCCGTGCCCCTGGGCTCTGGGCTATAGCACTCCAAGGCGAGTTTCTGTCTCTCTGAGCTGGGAAGGAGCAAAAAGAGAGCAGATCTTGCCTTAAATACCACAGAATCACAATGCCTTTACATATTTGAGTTGGTGTTGTAGAATAATTTCTCTATTTGCTATATGGTCATAGGTCATTCAAGAGCTTAATTTTTTCGAGTAGCTGTCACCAGTTTTACTAAGGTAGGGTCCAGCAGCTTGGCACAAATCTTCATTTTGTTATGCCAGAAGTAGAACTCCTGCCTGTATTATTCCACAAAGCAGCAGCCTACACACAGCTTAAAATTCAAAAATGTATTGGAAAAACAGGTATAAATAAGATTAGTTCTGAGATATCTATGTGCAAGTGGTTGGGGGGAGGGGCTCTCAGGAAGCAAATGAAGGAGCAGGAGAAACACTAAAAAAGACTGGAGCTCAACCGAAGCTGCTGAACAGCAGGCGTATGAGAGCTCGGGACACGCTCTGCCCCATAAATTGGACCTCATCGTGAGATGTCAGTCACTCATTGATTTCAGAGTGTCCCTGGGGAGCGATAGCCACTTTCACAAAGTGGTGCATAGAGGCCACGTGCTGGTACCTGGAGAAAATGCCAACTGTCACCCATTAGGAACCCATATTGACAACAGGTGGTGCGTCGAGGCAGCCGGCAGACATGAGGGTGTGAGTGGGACACCGATGTCGTCTACTTGTCATTTACTTATTCTGTAATTCACTTTCTGAGGTGAACATCAGGTATCAACCTGCGCCTTCGCTATGTCCCTAGAACAGGAGAAGTAAAAGATCAGTATGGCGAGCGGCTCGAGCCGGGTTAATGGAACAGTTCCTTAATACAGGGTGTATAGAAAATGCAGCTCGGTCGACAGTATCCGTAGCCTTGAAGTAACTTCTTCAACAGCTCACATACAGTTTTTTCACTCATTTTGAAAAAATCATATTGAGCACCTTACTAGGCACCACTGTTATGGAATAAATCAATTGCCAAGATTAAGGAGGTAATTGTATACCGAGGAACATTGAGAAATAGCTCAATGAATGTAGAACATGTTGGAAGTGCTATCATAAAGGTCAGTCCCGAGGAAAGCGGATGCCCAGGGGAGCGCTGCTTCTTGGCTGAGAATCAGCCCACCTCGTTTTATTTCTAATTCAGTCCTCTTACTAAGCAAGGCAGAAACCCTGGAGGAGAAAGGTCCTTGAGGAATTCCCCAGGGTTCACACTGAATCATAATCACGTTAAATACATCAGCCATCACATTATGCACTGCTACAATAAACTCACTATTAAAATTTACCATGGTTATAAATAAAAAGTGTTGTTTTTCTTCCATAAATTTAACTATGTGTTCTGAAATAAATATAATTACATTTATTGGCATACTTAGAATATGTAACCTTGTGAAGATTATTCCTGTTAAAAGAGAGACAGCATGGGAAAGAAGCTAAGGGGAAGAATACATAAGGTATTTCGATAACAATTGGAAGATTATTTTCATATCTACTAGCAAAACATTATGAATGTCTGTCTCTGAAAAATCTTTCTTCCTGTTAGATTAGTCATATACACCTGAAGCCCCTTCTAAATGTTATTCTCCTATTAGTTTAAATCAGGAGAGATAATTCAAAAATGCAGACACATTCAGCACAAAATAAGACAAATTTTGATATTTTACTTTTCTGTATTTTAATAGAAGTAGGCAGTTGTACATTTAAAAGTGAAATCTTGACAGTTTAAACAGCTTCACATTTATTGTATTTCCTGATTTTATAATTTCTTTTGATCATTTAGGAAATTTTGAAAATATAAAAATATGTACATATTATAATTGGATTTTCCTAGTGTGTCACTTATATCACTGATTTGATTTTTTTTCCCTTTTTAGGGTATGAGAGTATCCTTTTCTGCCTAGGTTATTAAATATAATGGACTATTGTTAGATTATTAAACAAGTTTTAACTGAGTTTATATAAATGTTTTTCTGTAATTTGGTGAGATCATCCGAATGTGTAGTTTTGATAGATAGCTAAGTCCTTCAGAAGCCATTTGTTTCCTTGTACTTCTATCATTGCTATAGAAAAACATGCTTGGGTTATTCTGCTTAGTCGTAGAAATAAAATGAGTCAGATGTGAAATGGAGATGGATCAGCTGAATGACCTCAGCTGGACTCTGCAGCATCCACAAACTGTCTTTCAACATGAAAACACACGAGTTAGTCAAGGTGATGAGTGGAACCAGTGAATGAACACAGCCTGGATCAGCTGACCCTTAGGCATTTGAGCTAATGGGTGATTAATATTGTAAGCACCGAAGGGTTGTAGTTCTGCTGCACCATTTTAAAAACAAGTAACTGATACATAGGCACATAAAGTGATCTCAGTTGTGTGTTTTGTGGTATAGTGAAGCTATTTTCTTGACTAATATACTGAAAACCTTTTATAAATGCTGAAGTGAACAGTATCTTTTTATGATGTCGCTGAGGCTCACCTTTGATCTTTGCAGGTCTTCAGGCAAGAGTACATATGTCATGCTACATAACAAATAAAAGCTGGAAAGGTATGAATAAAGTCATGCATTATTTTGTGGTTTGTTACTGTTTAACAAAACACATAGACTTTGAGGCTCAGGACAACTGTTTTTGTTACTCTCATGATACTGGAGTTGACTGAACTCACCTGATCGGTTCTTCTGCTCATCTTGTCATCTTTCACACGAGTACAGTGAGAAGGTTGCAGGGCTCCTGCACTAGGGATAGGGCGAACACTTCAACCCATATGTTCTAGTCTGGCCTTCTAGTCACATCTCCCGTAAATAGCTACAATGCAGCCACCAAGATGTCTTCCTCCAAGACGTAGGCAATTGTACATTTAAAAGTGAAGCAAACTTAGGATAGACATTTTGACCCTGAAAGATATTAGAAGATAAAAGACATCACTAGTCTAAAACAAGTTCACAGCTTCATGGATGAAAAATCTGGAGAATCCATGGCTTCAAACTATGTCTCTGTGATGCGAAGTACTCTTGTCTGAGTTTGCTGGGAGAGTTCTGCGTTAGTTTGTGTTGCTGTCTTCTTTGGTCGGGATGGCAGACTTACCTCTGGTCCCTAGGATTCTCTCCTGAAAGTCTCTCTTTCTTCATTTCACCTCATTGCTATCCGTTTTCAGGCATGAAGTGTTTTTGCTGATAAAAAGTCTCAAAAACCTTGTGAGGCTTCTGTAGATGTGGAAGGTATACACAAAATTAAACACAAAAGCTATTTAGAAATATTTCCTGGATAACAGAACCTCTTACTACTAGCTACATCTAGGATGACTGGTTGGATCCATGAGTCACATACCTTTAGCAATGTATCTAGAAAGTTGTTGTCCACCCAATATTGGTCCTGTTTCCAGAGCATGGTATCTGAGTAGACTGAGAACATCCCAAAACATCAAGTGCTATTTCATTGCTGCTTAGTAGTTCCTTCTTCAAGGCAGAACTTTCCTTTCACATTTCCCTGTTAGCCAAAAGCAAAAACCAAATCACTTCTTTCTTAGAAACCTTTTCACTTAAATCTTCAAGTCCATCATGTACCACTCAATTTAAAAAAAAATCCAGAATTAGTAAAATTAACCCAGTCATTTCCACATTTTTAGATTTTTTTTTTTACAGCAGCTCCCTATTTGTGGATACTAATATCTGCATTCAATTTTTAGAGCTGCTGTAACAAGGTACCATAAACTGCAGGTTGTTCAGAAGAACAGAAATTTATTGTTCCATACTTCACCCAGCTTGAAGTCATGAGTGAAGATGCTGGCAGGGTCAGTTTTTTCCTAGAGTTTCTAAGAAAGAACTTCTGTGCTTCTCTCCTACCTCATGAGAACTGGTAATCCTTAGTGTTCCTTGATTTGTGGATAATGTCTGCCTTCCTCTTCCTGAAGTTCTTCCTGAGTTTTGGTATTTTTATAGATTGCAACAGAGGCCTGAGCTGTTCCAGTGTAACCTCATTTTAATTTCATCTTTCATAACTCGATTTACAAATAAGGTCACATCCTGAATTACTGGATGTTAGGATTTCAACATATTTTTTTTTCCAGGAGGAACACAATAATTTCACAGAAAACAAGGATACATTTTATCACCATATTTTCTTTTCCACTAAATTAGTTATCTAAGGAGAAAGAGAAACAGGCACAATGACCTTGAATGAAATATAAAAAAAATTTGTTCTAAAATCTGTTAACCACAATAGCAACTATCACTCCTTTTCTTGTTAAATGCTGGAAGTGGACTAACAAGGTCATTTATACCTCCACTTTTCTGAAATCTCACAGAAATGACAGCAAAGGGGAAAAATAAAATAGACACAGTTTAAAGAACAGAGGGCAGAGAATGAGATCCATAAAATTCAGGAAGCTAGAAACCCGATAAATATGTAACTGATTTAATAAAAATGGAAACGCTGAAATGTAAGTTAGCTTGGCAGAGTTGAAGAGCTGGTGGACTGATGATGCATAGCCTTTCCCTACCTCATATACATACAGACTAGGACCCGAGGTTCCGAACACTTCCAAAAGTGCAGCTGAGCATCGACAGACTGACTGAAAGCAAAAACTACAAAGATTTATGTAGTCTCTTTCCCTGAACTGGGCAGCTGCCTGTCGTCTGTGCCATAAGCAGGCTTGATGAGTTCTGCTAAAATGTGTGTGGTGGAGGGACTCTGGCCTTGAGCCTTCCACCGTGAATCTGAATGTAAAGGCACAGCATTAAGTAATGAAGAAGAAAAGCAAGTCAGAGCATACCAGCAAATCCATATCTACCTGCAATGCAGAGAGTCCCCCCTTGAGGAGAAAAACAGATCCAAGAGAAAGAGACGACAAATTAGAGAAGGTTGTGGAATCTCCCATGAATTCAAGATCCAAACCACCACCCTGTGAAGCCACCTCTGGAGCAAGAATAAAATAGTAACATATGTAAAGCTGAGAATCAGATGACCTGAAACTTCTGAACAGCAGAACTAAAAGAAGGGTTCACAATTTTGAGTGATAAACTGTAAAACAGATTTCTATAACTACCCATACTGAATTAAGTAAAAGGAAAAATTATACTTTCATGGAAGCACCCTCCTCTATAGGGCATTCAAGGGATTTCTTTCTTTGAGACAGGGTCTCACTATGTAGTTCAGGCTGGCCCTGAGCTCACTATGTAGCCTAGGCAAGCCTGGAACTCAGCAATCCTTCTGCCTCTGCCTCCGGAATTGGGATTGCAGGCGTGAGCCACCACGCCCAGCATTGTTTGTGGCTACCGGATCAAATTCAGGACCCTGTGCTTGTGAGATGACTCCGGAACCACTGAGCTAAATCTTAGACCCTCAGGGGATTTCTTAAAATGTAACTGTTAAAACAGAGACCAGCTGACAGCAGAGGAAAAATCCTAGCTCAATAATAAAGATCCAAACAAACAATGAAAGCGAGAAAGAGGACATAATAATACAGAAGTTGGGAAAAAGTTTAAAAAACAGTAGTATCCTCAGAACGTGTGGAAGCTGTCATATCTTGAACCAAAATAAGTCAAATAAAAAGGAGCATAAGGGATAAAGAAAATGTAAATTTGATATTAAAAATATGACAGCAAAGATTAAAATGACGAGAGGAAAAATGGAATAAAACTCTAAAATTGTTTGTAAAAGGAAAATAGATAAAAATGACTTCAAAAAATAAAAAATGGTTTCAGGAAATTTAGCATCATGAAACAAGAATTTTGAGAAAAATATACAACCCAAAATTAATTTGAGCCAGGTGTGGTGGCTCATGCCTGTCATCCCAGCACTTGGGAGGCAGAGACAGGAGGATTGCTGAGTTCGAGGCTTGCCTGGGCTACATAGTGAGCTCAGAACCAGCCTGAACTACAAAGCGAGACCCTATCTCCAAAAAAACAAACAAACAAACAAAAAAATTAATTTGAGAAAATATTCCTAAACTTAGGGAGTGTAGTTTGTATATCCTAAGTACCTAGTGTACACCCTAAATTAAATATTGTATATTTTATATATTAAGTAAAATTGTCAAAAAGGAAGTTTGTCCTCTAAAATACATGCTGAAATTTAAAAAAAATCTCTAAGCTTTGCAGCAAGAATAAAATAGTAACATATGTAAAGCTGAGAATCAGATGACCTGAAACTTCTGAACAGCAGAACTAAAAGAAATGGCTTCACAATTTTGAGTGATAAACTGTAAAACAGATTTCTATAACTACCCGTACTGAATTAAGTAAAAGGAAAAATTATACTTTCATGGAAGCAAGTCCTCAATATATGTTTCTTCCTTGTGTCCTTTTTAGAAAGTTACTGGTCTACAGATTTTTATGAAAATTAGAGAAAGACAGAGTCTAAAAGAGGGCCATAATACAGGACAACAGAGAAAGAATTTATTGGGAAAATGGCCCAAAGAGGGGCAAAGAAGATAGTTCTGTGCCGGGGCCTGCCGGCAATCAGACAGTGCCTGAGTCGGGGGTGAGGATTAAGAAAAACACAAGACAGACGAAGACAGACAAAGATGGGATCGGGAGGACCTCTCAGTCAGTACCGAGCAGGCGCCGTGTTTATTGATCAGGCTATATTTATACTGATTTAGAAGGGTAATGTGACAACAATAATGGTTACTATGATTTTATACATTTATCATTTGGTTGGTAGAAACAAAAGCAAGTAATCAAGAGATCAGTACATTTCTTAGGAACGAGAACAGAAACAAATGGTAACTATCAACATGATGATCATTAAGACTGAAATCAATTTCTCAAAATGTTAAACTACAATTCTCTTAAAACTTTTCCCTAACTCTAACTTCCCTGTACTACTTTCTGTGAATGCTTAACTTTCAATAGAAATAAGACCAGAAGAATACGTACATCCATTATTCTGCTAATTGTACGAAACTCTGTGCTAGCCCATGTAGAACTGGAAGAGAAACAATACGTTGCTAACTTGAGAGACAGTGGCCAGCGGGCCCAGCACAGGAATAGGGGAATTTTCCCGGAGCCAGAACATGTTCTCTGGCGGTAACCTGGGGCAGCTCCTTGTTAGAGCAGATCCTCTGGTATATTCGGGGCAGCGCCATAAAGTGCAGACCCCCGACTCAGGAGTTATTCCCCAAAACCCCAGGCATAAATGCCTGGTCCAGTTACACCATGCTGAGCCGCTTCCCACAGTTCTGGGCAGACATAGGCAGGTTGAGAAATACATTATGAAAACTCAGGATGGAAGGGAGAGCGGAGAGAAGGGGTGTGGTCACAGCAGGTGCCATCTGCCCGTGCTTATCCGTCCCTGTGGATGGATAACCTGCTCTCCAGCCCTTTTGCTTCTGAAAGGCATCTCTGAGACTTTATGACAAAGTACTAGAAGGAGGCTGTAGGTAGGTCTAATCTGCATTGTGTGTCTATCTCTCTAATGCTGCTTAAGAAATACGATTGGATCCATACCAGGCAGTAGTGAAATGTTAACTGATTGGATGGTAATGTAGATTTTTAAAGGAAGAATATACATTTTAAAAAGCAAGAAACAGTACTTAACAGCTGATATTATTTACATGAGTTAAGAATATTTACAGATAAAAAGTATGCATGTTGATCACAGTGAAACACATCAACAAGGAATTTAAATAAAATAACAAAAGGGCTTCCCTAAGCCAAAGCCCTTTATCTTACTCTTCCCTATTCTAGATGAGAAATCTGCAGGATTTTCCCATTCCTAGGCTTGAGCTCATGGGGGATTTTCCACAACACCTGGGAAGAAAAAGAAAACAAAGGCACTTCCACTCATCCTGTAAATGCCCTGTGCCCCTGTTTTCTGGGTAAATAACTGAATCTTAGTGAACTTAATTACTGACAGAACTGAGGCTGTAACATTTTTTATTATTACGATAGAATTACCTAATCTGAAAGTTTAAAAGAAAAAATAGAAAATGACACCTCTTGCCATATGTGAAAACTTTTGCTTCTCAGTATATAGAAGAATTGTAGCTTCTACCTTTAGGGTTATTTGGAAACTAAAAAATAAATTATGCATATAACACTCACTTTACCTGGCCCAGGGTAGAGTACTCAATAAATGAGTTGGTTACAAAAGAGTGTTTTGAAGATCACTGAAATTCAAAGTGACAGTATTAAAAGAAATTCAGAATAAACCTGAAAAATATAGGTAACCCTTACATAACTTGAAATGTAAAATTAGAGTCCCTAAGCTCAGAGATTGTTAGTTAAGAGACAACTGTGTACTCCATTATGATGTAATTTCCTGTATAAGGCAGCATGTTTGAAACTCTAGAGAAGGTTCTGCTCGCAGGGAAGGTTCGTCGAAAGTAGTCTTCAACAAGTGCCTCTGTAGTTTGGTGCAGTACTGTTTTTTTTATGAGATATGAACAATATTGAGAGTAAAATATTTTTCAACAACGTGGCAGAGCAACTTCGTGTCTTCAGAACATTATAATTTTAAAAATCAGGACTTGCCCTTTTACCTTTCTGGTAACTTATACTTCATAAAATTTTATCTGACAGTGGATTTGAGGTGGAAATATAAGGTACAAATCACCGAGAGATTAACTACAGCTAAGCGTGGATCTGAAGTAAACTCCTACATTAGTGGCTTTATCTTTTCTTTGTAGAAATTATTACTGTCTTTCTAAAGTAGAAATGCTTGCTGAATTTTTATCTTGATTGTCTTTTGCTAGAGAACAATCGTAAGGACAAGAGATCTTACCCACCTTATTAACCATGATCTGAAACAGTGCCCAGCATCTACTAGACACTAAGAAAATTTTAGTGGAATGAATAAGTGGGTGGGATTGTAGCTGCTGTTTTAATGGTGTATGGCGTCACACAAGGGGCAAGGATAGTTGTGGAGAGCTTTGTGAGCCACTATGGTGAGATAGGAAAGACTTTCCCTGGAGTTTCAGGATCTGTGATCCGTGACTCCAGAAATCCTTAGCGGTTTTATGAATAATCAGCTCATCGAATGACAAGGGGCATTAACTGGTCATCAAAGACCAATGACCCCACTAATTAAGACCATTAAAAAAAAAACTAAAGATTTTGAATAGAATTTATATAATGTGTTTCAGTTAAATTTTATACACTTGTGGTATTACACTCTATTTCCTAAAAATTTGTTTCATTTATTTTCAGACTATTTCCTAATCCAGACTAACCTCTTTTGCTCTATCAGTGTGAATTATACATTTTTCAATGTCTTTTCTAAAAGAATAAGTTAATTTAAATCTCTGGATGACTAAAGCTGGAAGGGTATTTTTAGTGACTTTCATAATGACTGGATCTTGTGGTTTGCCACAAAGACATTATTAGAAGCTGCTTCTGAACTTAGAAGGGGATGATAAAAAGGTGTGTGTCGGGAGGACTTGGGAGGAGACAGGGAGAGCTGGGAAATAGGGAAAACTGCTTTCTGTTTACACGACAGCAGGTCTCACGCCTGTCCTTACAGAAGGTCAGAATTACAGCGACCGAAGTGGTCACATACTGGACAATTTGATGATAGTAACTGAGAAAAAAAATAATAAAAAAACCCAAAACAAAACCAAACCACAAAAGGCATCTAATCTCCCCCCTACCGTTAAAGCTGTCTGAGGTAGATCAATTTAGTCATGGTTGTTGTTAGGAAATTGCTCTTGTTTGATGTTCCGCAAGCAGATCATGTAGTTTCCTAGGAAACGTCCCTTTTCACTTAAATCTAATTCTACCACGTTGCGGGATCTGATGAGTCACTCCGCCTGACTTTTCTCTCACTTCCTTCTACTCATAAAAAAGGACCTAGCAGCTGGAAATGTACTAAATGGAATGAATTTATTAGCTCTTTCCCCTTGTTCTTCACAACTCTCGTGTTCCTTCCTTAGAGGCCTAACTGCTGCCCTGACATGAAGGGCCAGAACTAATGAAGGAGCCAGCTGTGTGATGGGAGTGTGGGGAGCGCCGAGCTCTCGCGATTTCTTGGTTATTAAACTGGATTTCTGCGGCCGGCTGTAAATGGAAAACATTACATGCATAGAGACAGTTTTTCTTTATAACCAGTAGTGGAATTTGATGTCAGTTTCATTTAATTTTAGCTTCCTATCAGTCATATTTTATGGAGGGGGGCAGAGAGAGAGAGAGAGAGAGAGAGAGAGAGAGAGAGAGAGAAGGAGAGAGAGAGGGAGAGAGGAGAGAGGGAGGGAGGGAGGGAGGGAGAGATGATTTATGTGAATGTTTAAAACCTTATCTGAACCAATTAATAGGATCAGTGCCACAAAAATCTAGAACCTGAAGCTTATCAAAACATACTTTTACTTTGTTTGCGAAGCACAGATACAGAGGACGTTTTTAAGAAACTGAAGCAGCATATTTCTCCTAAATGTGCTGAATCCGCAGTTAATGGAGCTTCCGCATTCTAAGCATAGTTGTCTCTATGGTAACGGGGCACTGGCGTGATGCTAGAGGGAGGTCTGGCGAAATTTAATGTGAATAAGGTATATTTGGAAAATAACTGGCTTTTTGCAAGGGTGGCAGCGGGGACCCCTCCTGCGGGGGCCCAGCTGCTGGCTGTGGCCGCTCTCTCAACTGGTCCATGAGCTTTGCTGTCTGCTCCCCTCACCGCTGCCTGCCTCTCCCTTAATATTCACCAGAAGCCAGTTACTCGCCTTATGCTATATGGTAGGAGACGAGGTGCTGTGTCCTTCCCCAAATTCATAGAGAAGAAGTGAGGGCTTGGGTCAGTAAGTGCTTTTCCAAAATTTACACAGCTCGTGGTTAATTCTGGGACCTGTTCTCAACTTGATGTCCCGATCTCTGTCACTATTCTCCATTCTTTCCTAAGCGAGCATCTTGGTTTTCTTGTTGATGAGAGCTTACAGAAGCCATGAAAATGTCTGTAGAAGATCAGTCGAGGCACCAATTCCAAACAAGGCGATCTAAATGTATCCTAAGCCTAGATACATCTCAACAATGTGGCTGTCAGAAAAGAATGATTGTAAAACTTCCTTCTTTTTTTTTTTTTTTTTTTTTTTTGAGACAGGGTCTCCTTTGTAGTTCAGGCTGGCCCTGAGCTCACTATGTAGCCCAGGCAAGCCTCGAACTCAGGAATCCTCCTGTCTCTGCCTCTCCAGTGCTGGGATTACAGGCGCGAGCCACCACGCCCGGCATTGTATGTGGTTACCGGGATCAAACGCAGGGCCTTGCACTTGCGAGGCAGGCGCTGGAACCACTGAGCTTAATCTCTGGCCTCTTCCTTCTTTTCTTAGTACCAGGGATGGAACTCAAGACCTTCCACTAAGGCAGGTGCAGCATCACTGAGCTAAATCCCCACTCCTTATAAAACTTTCATTTGAAAATCTGTCATCCTGCTCCAAGATCTCAGTTAGATCTCAGCGAATAACAGATCTACTAAAACTTGAATGACACACAAGAATAAATGTGACTGTGAACTCCGCTGCCAGGGCTTTCATGCTTCCTGCTAGCCTCCCGGGTCTGCAGCTGGCCTGGGGCCAGGCTGCGTTTTGTCAGGAAGAGCCTTTGCTCGTGTGTCCACAGCGTCCTGTGTGGCCTGGTGGGCAAAGCCAGGTAAGTTTCTTTCACGGTGCTCCTACTCTCTCGATGCTTACCTCATGTTGGACCTTCCTATGCCACCATGTGAGGATCGGGGCAATGCAAGCGAGTGCTTCATAGGAGACACACATGTTGTTTGTTTCATTTGAGAACCCAAAGCCTTATGGGTTTTAAGGTTGACTCCCCGGGAAACATTTCATGCCTAGGACCAGAAACGGCAGCAAATGGCATTATTGATATCTATTCATTAAATTCTAGTGGCGTTAAACTGCTCCAAACTCTCTGGATATAAATTTTCATTTAACCTATCTTTAAAGTGCAATAATGTAAAAGGAAAGGAACAATCAGATTTTGGTCAGCAGTTGTTACATAACAGCTCCTTCCCAAACGCTGCTGTCTGTCCCCATTTCCTCGGAATGTTCGAATTTTTCACTGCAGGAAAAGCCATTTTTGGAGGCAGAAATTTGTATTTATCCTCCAGTTCACAGCAACTTCTTTCCTTCCTTTGTGGGGACAGTCATTGCATAGGCTTCCCTCTGTCCTAAACTCCAGGCAGAGTCTGTCTAGACCCCATCAGGACAGCTTCTGTGACAGGTGTCGCTGACAAGAGGAGTGGCTCACACAGCCCCTGACACCCCACACTCTCATGCTTAGGAAACCTGGGGGGGTTCCATGTGCTCGCGTGCCGAGCAGGTAGGACCCTGCAAAGGGGGAAGGGAGCGGGACCCTGAGACATGGAGAGAGGCCGGCCCACTCTTGCGTTCCGAGCTCTTGCCGGGACCCCTCACTGACAAACCCGGTCAGAACACTGGAGACGCAGCACATGGGGCGACGGAATAGGTCAGACCTCAAAGTACCGAGCCTGACGCAGGAGCTGCGGAAGGGCCATGTGCAGCAGGAAGCGAGACAGGGCATTAAACATTTGTGACGTGTCCAGGACCGTTGAGAACCACTGAGTCTAGGCATTCTGACCATTGAGCTTCAAATAAATTACCTTATTTCTTTTAATCATCGCCTCCTGATCAAAGCTGAGGTTTAAAGATGCAATATTTCAGAAACATTTGTATTGCTTTAATGAGTTTCAGTGTTGCTGCTTGGAGATATCTCGTTTGTGTTACTAAGAAAACCCCACAAAATCTACACACACGCACACACACAGACACAGACAGACATGCACACTGGGCCGACGTGCAAAACGATCTCTGTTTACCTGAGAAGGAACCTCAAAAAGCTTATAAGAGCTGCGACCGGTCTGCATCTCCATCTCTGGAGTGAAATGACAGTGAGTCCAATGCTGAGGCGACAGAACTCCTTGTCTAGTAACACACATGGTTAAATTTCATAACCACCAAGAGGTCAGTTACATCCCACATTTGCTTACACTCTTAATGTGTCCCCGGCTTTGTTCTGGGTGCCTCAGAGGGATAAAGTAACATAGTGGGAAATGGGACATCACAGAAAGAGAGAGGGAGGTCCATGATTCCTGAGGTGTGCCTAAAAGTGTTTACAAGTGTCATCGTATTGATATGCCCTGGGTGATAGTTCGCTCGCTTTTGTAATCCTGGAAAAGCTGTAGTTTACCCATTTTCTTCAATAGTTATTTTTCTCTTTTCTATATATAGAACCTTCTTAGGTTCATTTTACTCCCCCTAGTTCCGTCTCTTTTTCCTCTTCGATCCATGTAACTTCTCACAGTTGTGAGAGGTAGATGAAATTTTTAGGGTCAGCCTTGCCCAACACAAGAATTGGCACTCCGGGGTGGAGCTGACTTCTTAGTGTGAGGAATTTAAGGTACACTTTTTCTCAGAGAGAATTTATCCTCTGCTTATAGCATTAAATAGCCAGTTACTAAGCATTTTCAAGCATTTCCTCATAATGATTAATGCCACAAAGCTAGCAAAAAATAGATTATTATGAATTATAATTTAATCTGTATATTTAGTCTCGGTCTTCTCAGGTCAATGTAGTTCTCATTGAATTAAAATAAAGAAATATGAATATATAATATAGTGGCTAAGTGGAAAAAAAAACCTTGAAAAGAGAAAGGGACGTGTTATACAGTGTATTCTAGACTAACTTTAAATCCAGTTCCATGATTAAAAATAACAACGCTGGAGAGAAAGCCCGTGTAGGGCTGTGGCTGTGAGCTGATACAGTCCTACTCCATTAATCCTTTGAAAATCTCTGACAAGACACTGTTCCTTTTCCCTTCTGGCTTGAACTGCCTTCCCCTATAAACATCTAAGAATATTTCTGTCACATTTTCCTTGTACGGTTAATCAATTGGAGCTTTGGAGAGAATCTTCACAGAAACTGTGAGAAAGGTTGCATTTTATTATAGAATTTTAGAAGTTGAGAGCAGGAAGATATTGGGAAATTGCCCACACAGTATAATTTTCTGAGGCAATGGAAACGTTCCATGTGTGCATTGCCAATAAGGTAGCCCACAGCCATTTGTAGATATTATGTGCTTAAAATATGGTTAGTGTAACTCAGGAGCTGAATTTTAAGTTTAATTTGATTGACAACCGTTTTGGATAAAAAATACATATGGGACAGTCCAGATCAGAAGATGTGGCCAAATGACATAGAGCTTTTCAGTGGGAGAAGTCAGCTGACTGCTTAGGACTTGTGAGTCAGCTCATAGACTCCTACTGGTTTACATGTATTGGAGTACACCCATCAACTAAGCACAGGATGTAAAGTTATAGAGGAAAAGAATACACTTTCTTGGTAATGACAAGCAAGGGAGAAAAATTGGTAATGGAGAGGAGGGCGATGAGGGCATTAATTAGCATCTTCTAATTTGGTCATTCCCAATACTCATCTAAATTACCAAAAAAAGTGTATGTATATCATTTAATTTAATGAAAACAGCTGAAATAGAAGCTAAAAGGTAAAGAAGCCATACAAAATTAGAAAGGCAATAAAGACAAGGTGGAACTGGTATATGAGTGTAAAATATATCTTGAACAAAAAAATATATATCTTGAACAAGAAGTTAAGAAATAATATCCTAAAATGCAGACATTAAAGAACAGTATAAATATAAGCAGTCACAACATCTATAAGTAGAAATAGAGCTGTTCTCTGTGTAAAGTAAAACAGTGTATAAGGAAGAATGAGTAAGCACAGAGGAAGTTAATACTTTGCATTTTATTAATTTGATCATGTTAGAGTTTATCATTTTTAAAATAATTTCTCTGGGGTTCATGGGTTTGAAATTAAGGCAGAAAATAAGCTTATCAAAATATTTTTAATGGAAGGATATTTGGAAATAACACTTAAGGAGCAATTTAGCCCATCACTGCTTTCCTTATGTATTTTGTCAGATAAACAAAAATATTTACCCATAAAATATTTGTATTTGTCTAGTGTATAAAGCCTGTAATCTTTTCTGGCAATCTTAGTCTCTTGTTCTATTAATTTAGGTATTCTCAATAATTATGAGATGGAATCATTTTAAGGAAAATCAGCATGAATATTACTCATATTCATTCATAGCTTATACCATGTACTCTAGTTAAAGAGCAAGCGTTAGTGCAGATTTGCTCCTGCCTGGATGAATGCACAAGGGATAGTATTTGCAGGCACTGTTCAGGCTGGTTCTTTGTCACTCATGTTGAGATGAGCAGGAATGAATGAACAAATAGAATTTATTTATTTATCTAGAGTTAAGGGAAACAATGCAAACCATCCAGCTAATTAGAAGGTAAATTTCTGACCAAGCTATTACAAATCCGAGGTGTTGGACTGTATATAGGAGTTGAAAATGGACAACTGACCTGGTAGATATAGCTTTGACAGAAATGGAAAGGCCAGCCCCAGAACTTAGCAAGTCCACGGATCCCAAGAAACTTGAAGAATTTGCAAAAACCAAAGAAAACCAGGAACCCTACTATTCATTGCTTATGTAAAAAGAGCTTCTTCATTTATGTTGTGCTCTCCTAGTACTTAACTTTAATATCGCCATTTTCAGATCTCCTCCCCTAAAATTGTATTCCGAGTCATTCCATATTCTTGAATATAATCAACACGGTAAACCTCCATAATAGTTATTGCGCCTTGTGGTCAAGAATGGTTGTGTGGTACTCTATTCTCTCCATACCGAGAGAAGGAAATGCCCATGGTAGTCATTGAGCCCATGTTTTTCCTATCCTGAAAACTAGTGCATACTTGTAGATAAGGAATTATGAGGCTGTGCCCCGTGGACAGCAAGAAGGCTGAAGTTCTCCCTTCATCCTATCTCTGTCCTTCACTTTCTCTGTTCCCTTTAGTTCATTTTGGCAACATGTTTGCTTCTGTAGTCCTGTTGCTGTCCCTGACTTCGAGTAATTAAGCGGCATCATGTTCTAACAAGTGATTTTCTAGCAATACCGTTGGTGTTTGCTTTACAAAAAACTTTCACGTATTTTGCAATAGGCCAAAAGTTTTTCAAATCTCCAAGTTCTGGTTCATTTTTGCTTCAGAACTATGTCCTTTATATTTTACTATGGAAGCCACAAGCTCAGGACTTTCCTTAGAAATCTCCTCTGTAAAACACTCAATTTCGTGACTTAAAGAACTGCCTTCCATAAAACACCATAACACGGTTTGAGCAAATTCATTGGTGCTTGGTAATAAGGATCCGTTTTCCTCCTCTTCTGAAAAATATGTTCCTCATTTCCATTGGAGACTTGCTAGAATTACCCTTGATATCCGTGTTCCTGGAATGCGCCTCAGATTTCTTCCAACAACTACCTGTACTCAGTTCTAAGACTACTTGCACAGTGTTAGATGTTTTATGTAGCAGTGCCTCACTTCCTGCATCAAAATTTAAGTTTTCTTCGAGTGTCATAGCAGTAGAGCAGACTTGTGAAATTAAACACACAGCTTAACGTCTCCGAATCCTGGATGCTAGAAAATCTGTGTCGAGGTGACTCTTCCTACTTACGGTTGGTCATTTTCCTGCTCTCTCCTCACATAACCTTTCAGGCATGAGTCTTGTAGGAAGGAGCCAGATCTTCTTTTTATAAAGACACTAATTCAGTCAGGCAGACACCACTCTCAGGACCCAATAAAGTCCTAATTAATTCCATGGCTCCTTTCAACACATGAATTTGGTGATGAGTGGAAAATATAAACAGTTCATGTATTGTTTAGAATGAAATTGATTTTATTCCTCGCTCGCAATTCTGGTTCCTTAAGGGGAACATTTTTGCTTCACTTCTCACTAGACAGTCTTTTATTTTTTATTATTTATTTATTTATTTATTTATTTATTTATTTATTTATTTATTTATTTATTTATTTATTTATTTTTGTGAGACCGGGGATAGAACCCGGGCCCTTGTGCACCCAAATTTGGTGTGGTACGACTTGAGCTAAATCCTTAGCCCCTTCATTGAACACTTTTGATCAGGCTAATATGGCCTTCTTCACCGGCTCTTCTCTAGAGCCTCTTAGCGCGAGTGTTTGACCCTGTATTATACCACCCACAGGAGATGCAGCGCACCCTGTGATCTGCACAGCATAATCTGTTGGTGTAATCACACTAGTGCCTTCTCTAAGGCCTTTTCCACTTCAAGACCCAGCACAGATGTTTTTCTTCCACCTCAATTGCATCTTTTGGGCTGTGCAAGGACTGGTTCATTACAAAATGCTGTAGGACCAGGACTCAGGCATGTTTGACAGGTGTATGGCACTGCTGATGGGGATGGAATAGTGATGTGGACAATGGAATAATTAATAGCACAGCCACCCTCAGATTTCATATTGCACCGACTCTCTGTTTTACATAGTCTCTAGTACTCTGTGTTATTTTGCTTAACTTTGGGCATTAAGATTTTTAGTGATTTGACCATTTAGAGGTTGGCTTGACCCAGGAACAAAGCAATATGGCAGTCTGATTTCTTTTGTAGCACCTCAGGGGTCTTATGAGTTGAAATTGTAAGAAATTCAACACTGAATTGTTTCTGTAATTGTTGCTGTGTTGAAGAACTATGTTCTATATCATCAAAATCAGGTGCGAGAGGCTTCCAGCTGGCTAGCACTTCAAAAGACAAATTCAAAGCCTAAATTACGGACTGTTTCAAAAATAGATCCCTACCTTTCTGAGGGTTAAAGAAAAATATCAGAGAAGAGTGATTTCTTGAATATTTAGGTACAGGAAAATCTCACGGACCATTTAGTTGATACAGAAGGGAAGAAGAAGAGAAAGAAATTTTTATACAAAAAAGGATTGTTAGAGGTATAGGACATTTGGAGATTTTTTTCCTTTTACTACTGAAACTGCCTCATGTTAATTATGTGTTAAAATTAGTTATTTGTTCCTGGGTATCAATAGTTCCTCTCTGGCTTTCCCATCAATGAAGTTGTATTGTGCTACAGATGTAGTTTGAAAACATGTAATTTAGGAGGTTTTATGAGGAGCTTTTCATGCACAGAACAGTTTGGAGCCAGGAAACTTTTTTAAGTATCTTTCACTTAGTGATAGTATATAAAATTACTCAAGGAGCCAGGGAATTAGCTCAGTGGCACTGTGCCTGCCTTGCAAGCACATTGTCCTGAGTTCATTCCCTGGTATCACAAAAATCAACAATAACAGAAAAAGAGTTTTAAAAAAATTACTCAATTTCCCAGCTCCTGGTATTCACATTTACAACTTACATATTTAGCTAAATAGCCTATAAAGGATTCTAGATATTCTATCAGATCTGTTTCAATTGTATGCTATTTTTATTTTTGTTATATTCTGTTCTTTCATGTCCTTAAAATTGACCATAGATGGGGAAATCTTAAAATTTATCATCTAAACCAGAACACTTTTGATATCATCCAGTTTTAATGAATTATAGCCTTATTGAACAACTGACCTTTTAAATGTTTGAAAGACTACAAAGGGAGATGGGATGTAATTCTGTTAAGTGTTCTTGTGGACTTTGGAGATAAAAATGTCATTATTAATAGGCATTATTTGTATGCACGTGAGGACACAGGCACCCCTGCCCTGACAGCTTTGGAAGCTGTGCTGGGAATTGCCATTTTAGGGGCTCTTTGACCAGAAATCCACTTCGGTCCGTTTCTCCCTCACCATTTTAAGAAGGTGAGAAACTTCTTTGGGATCCTGTAGCGATAGTAAAAACCTTTGTCACAGTGGATGATGCATTGTCTTACAGTGGCTTATTTTCTTGCCTCTTTCATCCAAAATATTGAAGGCAGGTTCTAACTTTCTTGTTCTCTTGCTCCAATGTACAGGTTATGGGGCCGACACGAGAGACACATGGCATACCCGCGTGAGGGCAGGCCCCACCTTGGCACAACTCTCTGAGTGAGCCCTCCTTGTACTTTGTATCCTCGGTACAACACTTGCCTCATTTTAGTCTAGTGCTTGATGGACAGAGTGCTTACTACCTAACATATACACGTAGCAAGGAAGTGTGCAGTTTCTTCAAAGTCTTTGTTGGAGTCAGCTTTTGTTTTAAAATATAGATTTTTATTATTGTTCAGGTACCATAAAGCCAGTAGATAAAAAGGCAACTGTTCCTGGGACGATAGGTTGGTACTGAGACTTCTGAAGAGGAAGGCCGTACCGTGACAGGCAGGTGCTGCATGCCGCATAGAATCCAGACCGGAAGGCAGAGGCAGCAGGGGAAACACAGGCACAGACTGTATTGCAGTTTCCATAGGGAAGAATGGCTGAGATAGAGAAGTAGGTTTGGCTAGCTTGTTGAAATCATTTCAGCGTGAGGGGCTATTTCTAGTTATCTGGTGCCTGGGCCTGAGATGGTTGGGGAAGTAGGTGTTCCCTCTGAGAAAATCTGATGAGAAGGCAGACGGTTGACAGGTTATAGGTTGGTTGGTTTGCATATGAAGTGTGCCCTTACATGCCAGCCTTTGCTAGCCCTAGAAATAGGCTAGCCCAAGATAGGAGAGCCTTTAAGGATGAGCACATTTCTAGAAAGTCAATCACCAGGCTAGAACGACATACATAGTACAGGTTTATCTAAGTCTGAGTAGGTGCTGTCATTGACAAGCCTTGTGAACTTGGGCAAATCAATCTCTAATTAGGTAACAACCTTACTATGTTTTATATGGATTAAAACAAAGAGCCTATTGGGCCAGAGATTTAGCTCAGTGGTTCCGGAGCCTGCCTTGCTAGTGCAAGGTCCTGAGTTCGACCCCAGGTAACCACATACAATGTTGGGTGTGGTGACTCACGCCCACCAGCAATCAATACCACACACCACAGTGCCGGGCGTGGTGGCTCACGCCTGTCATCCCAGCACTCGGGAGGCAGAGGCAGGAGGACTGCTGAGTTCGAGGCTTGCCTGGGCTACCTAGTGAGCTCGGGGCCAGCCTGGACTACAAAACGAAGACCCTGTCTCAAAACAAACAAACAAACAAAAAAAGAAAGAAAGAGCCTATGTAGGACATGGTAGGTATGTAGTAGAGGGCAGCTTTTAGCCCATGACTGAAGTATGCACAACAGAATGTCTATAACACGGCTTATACACACTGCGTAGGTACGCACATCTGGCTAGATGAATCTCAGCTGTTGCATCCCTCGGTTTGTGTGCAGGGAAGACTTCACTGCTGTTTTGACAACGGCCTCCACTTTTTGGCCACTTCTTTGAGTAGTTCTCTGAATAAGCCTGCAAAATAAACTATCTGCTTCTGAAAGTTTGAGTCTCTCCTGAGGCTTCTGAAACTTCTTGCTTTAAACGAGGCTAAAAATAAGTGTTTCTTCCCTGGAGGATAAGGTGCTACAGAATTCACAGAATTCACAAGATACAGGGGACTATGTATGTGTATTGCAGGGAAAGTTTTTGGAACTTTCCCACACATCAAAGAAAAGTTAGTTTGGGCTGTCTGGCAAGTTTCAGAGGTTTTCTCTAGGCTGAAACAGTGACAGCATGTTCTTCTGCCATCAGGATTTTTTAAAAAATTAGCATTAGAGTACATTAAAGAGAGATCCTACATATTGGCATGAGGAAGTAGCAGTAGACAAAGGACAGATTTTGCCAGAAAGCGTGAACATTCACTGGCCAACACTTAAGGACTGAGCTATTAACTTCAGACCCCTGCTTTTCATAGCAGGGGAACCATCAGTAGATCTGAAAAGAAGAGAAATCACAAATGATGTGTTGTGGGAGCTGGGGAGAAGTTACTGTGTTTGCAGGAGAGACAAACATAGCCGTTTTCTCCAGAGACTTCGTGCTGTTCTCATGCTGTCATTCAGTGTAAAATAGGCTCCTGATCAGGCATCCTGTGACAGGACTTGCTTTCCCTGGGCCTCCCTCAGGGGCTGGAGTGAGTCTTTGCCAGGCAGCATTAGGAGGCTGACACTGCTTAAACTGAGCCTAAGAGTATGAGAGACTAGAGCGTGGGTGGCATACACATGCTCTTTAGGTCTCTCGTAACAGCTGAAGTAGTTCTCTGGAATCTTCCATTTCATTCCTGCTTCGACTAAGAAGCAATGGTGTGTTTTGGAACAATTATTGTGAGCTCATATATTGTTATGTACTAAGTACTTTAAAACAGTAGTATTACATAGTAAATGGGCTCTTTCTAAATTATTCCTGTATATTTTAAAAAAGAGATAAAGTAACATTTAATGTAACTTTTGCATTGTGGAATGTGTTGACAGAATATATAATATCTAATAGCACTGACCTTTGGAAAATTACTTTTCATTTGAGATAATTTATAACCTGAAGGAAAAATAAGGTGTCTTATTGTTTTCCTTTAATCTTGTACTTTATCACTGTTTCTTTTTATTGCATCAAGTAGACCCAGCAAAGCTGAGTTTCTAGGGTAAAAAAAAAAACTGTGTATTTTCCAAAGAGCATCTGACAGAAGACAAGGCACTGGGCTATGTCTGCTGTGAACCTGATTAGCCAGATGATGTTCATAGAGAATTTTAGGTTAGTGTGATGGAAGAGTAAAAGGAGCTGGAATCATGGTATCATTTCTTTGTATAAATATTTATAGAATAGTAGTTATTTCAATTCATTAGTTCTTTCTCTCTCTCTTTCTGTCTCTCTCTCTCCCTCTCTGTCTCTCTCTCTGTCTCTCTCTGTCTCCCTCTCTCTCTCTCTCTCTCCTTCATGGATGTCACACCACGTTGACCTAAACTTGATCTTGAACTCAAGGGCTCAAACAAGTCTCCTGTTACTTGGGATTACAGATTGGGCCACTGCATCTGACTTTTATTTATTTTCATAGTCTTAGTATTAACTGCACGAGATAGGTATTGTTATAATCTCTATATGAAGACACCGATGACAGAGAAGTGATATAATGTACCCAAGCTTATAACTACTGAATTACCTAGGAATTGGACAAAATTCTGATGAAATACTTCAGTTGTTTTCCTTAAGGAAACTATGCAAGCAAGCAATAAGTCAGTGACATTAAAGGACTAAAACAAAACAAAACTTTTCCGCATTTTTTGGTCCTGATCTATATCTATAAAGGAATATATTGCTAACTACTTTTGAGAAATTTTATCCTGTCGTGTGTTTAATTCTAAAAAAATGTGATTGTATTGGAGTTTTCCATTTCATGAGTTTGGACCTTATAAACTTGCTCTTACAGTAGATTTGAGTTTATTTTAACTACTTCTTCCCTATCTCCATCCCTAATCACAATTTTTATGTTATCATTTCCTTACAGATGATGCATTTTGCCAAAGAAAGTCATTCCCTTTTCTTTTATACAGTTTAAGTTCTGAACTTAGTATTTATGTAAATGCATATTTATGTGCTGAGGTATGTAACTTTTTAAAATTTGTTCTCGAATGTGCTCTCAGAAGCCAAAACTCCTCTGATGACCTATAAATCACATCGTCATCCTCAGGGGTTGGTCTCTTACTCCAAAAGAAACTGGTTTCTCTTACAGCTGCCCTCTAACTATCAGGAAGAGACCCTTCCCCACCGTCTTGTGTTGGGTCTCTTCTGTCTGCATCTTTCTCTCTGTTTACTCCCCAATGTCTGCTGGCTCATATCCTTCAGAAACTCATTTTAAAATAAGAAACTAAAGGGGACTGAGGTGATGTAGGAGTTCCTTTATAGTCTGGATAGTAAGCCTTACTTAAATATATGGCTTGCAAATATTTTCTCCCATTCCAGTAGAGCAATTTTCACTCCATTTATTGTTTCCTTTGGTGCACAGGAGCTTTTTAGTTTGCTGCATTGCACTTATTTATTTTTGAATTTGTTACCGTACTTTTGAAATCATACTTATGGAATTACAGCCCAAGTACAAGACCATGAAGTTTACCCCTTATGTTTTTTTCTAGGTATTTCACATTTCTGGACTTCACGATTAAATCTGTAATTTATTTTGAGTTGATCTTAGTCTGTGATACTAAGTGAATGTCCAATTTTATTCTTTTACATTCTTTCCCCAGTCTCCTCAGTGCCATTTGTGGAAGTGTCCTTTCTCCATCACGTACTCTTGACGTGACTGTTGAAGATCAGTTGGCTGGAGATGTGTGGATTTTCTCCTGGGCTCTCCGTTCTGTTGCATTTATAGACATGCCTGCCTTTATTCCAGGCCTTCACGTTTTGATTATGGTAGTTTTGTAATCAAATTTGAAATTTGGAGGTGTGATGCCTTCATCTTTGATATTTTTCTTTTCAGAATGGTTTGGATGTTCATCCTGTTTTGTGATTTTGTATGAACGGTAGAAATACAGTTCATTTATTTCTGTAAAAAATAACAATGGGATATTATTGCATCTGTGTGTTACACTGTGCAGTTCAGGCAATTTAACAATATTGTCTTTTAATTCATTAAGAGGAGATGCCTTGGGCCGGAGGGTTAGCTCAGTGGTTCCGGCACCTGCCTTGCAAGCGCAAGGACCTGAGTTCGATCCCCGGTTACCACATATAATGCTGGGCGTGGTGGCTCACGCCTGTAATCCCAGCACTCGGGAGGCAGAGACAGGAGGATTGCTGAGTTCGCGGCGGCTTACCTGGGCACCATAGTGAGCTCAGGGCCAGCCTG
>PVIC010005787.1:0-56514 GCA_004025085.1 Thryonomys swinderianus
GCTGGCCCTGAGCTCACTATGGTGCCCAGGCAAGCCGCCGCGAACTCAGCAATCCTCCCGTCTCTGCCTCCCGAGTGCTGGGATTACAGGCGTGAGCCACCACGCCCAGCATTATATGTGGTAACCGGGGATCGAACTCAGGTCCTTACGCTTGCGAGGCAGGCGCCGGAACCACTGAGCTAACCCTCCGGCCCCCTAGGTGTGGGTTTTGAAAAGAATTTTCAAAGGCTAGCAAAAGGGAAAAGAAAAATGGCAGAGTGTTTTGTTTGTTTTTGTTTTATGGTATGGGGGTAAAAGCCAGGGTATGTGTCAGGCAAGCACTGTACCATGAAGTTATACCCCAGCCAAAAGTGCAGGCTTTGAGGTTGGAGACCAGGGTTCCAACTCTAACTCTACTGACTGTGATATGACCTTAGGGTAGTCATTTTAAGTTATGTTTATCTGTGCAATGAGAATAATAAGAATACCAGACTTGCTGAGTTATTTTCAGAATGAATTGAGATAACAGAAAAACAAACATATATGTGTGTAAACTGCAAAGCAACATTAAATAAAAACTGACCAAAATCTGGCTGTTCAACTGACAGTGCCCAGCTCAGTTCATACCTAAGGACCATGAGGGCAGGGCTGGGTCCTTCTACCTGGTGACAGTGCCAAGTGCAGCAACATATCCTTGGACACAGGTGTCAAGGGCATTTTGATGCCAAAAGAGGTCCAACTTGGGAAAGGGAGCATGCAATGTTTGTCCTTAGTGGCTGATACCGCCCAGGCCACCCCTGGGGTTAAGGCTGAGAGCTGCAATGGAAAAAAGTCAGCTTTCACAGGAGGAGTTGGCCCACAGCATTAGCTCCAGATGGAATTTCAGCTGGAGGCATACAGCAGCAGCTGAGCTCAAAGAAATGACTGAGGTTTTCCGGACCTCCTCTCTGGCTGCCGAATGCGATGCATCCGAGAGAGATGGAAGACAGGTGGAGGGGGCAGAAGAGAAAGAGAAGGGACAAGGAGATGCAAGAGAAAGGGCAGCATGCACAGTCACATTCCAAATCTTTTTCCCAGGTGGAAATTTTCAGCTAATATGACTGCCACCAGATATTACTATATCTTTATGAAGAGATAGTTTTTAGAACAAAGATAACAACAGATTATTAAAGTTGGATGAGGCCTTGAAAAGGATCTAGTCTGATATTTTTCATTTTATAGCTAAGATAAGGCCCAATAGAAGCCAAGTTAAAAGTCTAAAAAACAAATCCCTTAGAAGTAGAACTAGGATTCATATCTCCTGATTCTCAGGCCAGTTTCTCACTACTTCATAGAGCTACTATAACAAATAAGTACAACACTTCAGAGACTTAAAAAAGGAATAAGATTTTTACCTTCATGTTCGTGTAGTCACATGGCCTGGATTCTCCAGGAGATGGACTGATAAGGAGACCTGCACAGGGAGATTTCCTGAGAGGTACCTTCTGAGCAACATCTGAACAAAGGGTCATTGAAGTTGCCACAGAAACTGCATAACAGGAGCTCCAATGCCCTTTTTTAAAAAGTGTCTGTAACTGCCAGGCGTGGTGGCTCACGCCTGTAATCCCAGCACCCGGGAGGCAGAGACAGGAGGATTGCTGAGTTCGAGGCTTGCCTGGGCTACATAGTGAGCTCAGAGCTAGTCTGAACTACAAAGCAAGACCCTGTCTCAAAAAAAAAAAGTGTCTGTAACTGAGGCAGGGGATTCAGGCCTTTTTGCTCAGCATTAACCAGTTATTGGTGGTGGTGTGTCTTGGAGAAGGGGGAAAACTTAGGATGCAGCAGCTCTTTTCAGACAAGAGCAATTCCTAAAGAATTCAAATTCAAACCATCAGCAGCCCTGCTCCCAGCAGCTTGGAGAATGAAGAGATCAGAACTACGGGGGGCCCAGGAAGCCCACCACTGCACTCACTATAGTTGTGAAAGTTTTGGGTGGAGCAGGAGCAGCAGCTTTGCTCCATGGGGTCATTCAGAGACCCAAGCATTGTTCAGACCTAAGCACTTAAGAGTCTCCTCATATCTCCATGTCCAAAGCTGGGTCATTATCATGTCTGGGATTATGTCACGGAAGAAGGACATATAGTACCAATGTCACCATAAACACACCTAGAAGTGGCTCAGTTCCATGGACAGGAGTTCAGTGATGTGGCCATACTGTTCAAGGAAACTGGACACTGTCATAACTCTGCTTCCTTGAGAGAACATGCTAATAAGCCCTGTCTGGTTTTCTTGTCCATTGAATAAATGTTTAAAATGGTCTTCTTGAGATGCAGGTGAAAACAACACTGAGATTCCATTTCGATCCACAAAGACTAGCTGCTATCAGGAAAACAACCAACAATAAATGCTGGAGAGGCTGCAGGGAGAAAGGAAGCCTTCTCCATTGTTGGTGGGAAGGTAGACCAGTGCAACCACTGTGGAGATCAGCGTGGACACTCCTCAGAAAACTAGGATTAGGCCAAGGACTTAGTTCAGAGTTCTGGCATCTGCTTGAAAAGCACAAGGTCTCGAGTTCGATCCTCAATATCACATACCACAATGCCGGGCATGATGGCTCATGCCCACCAGCAATCAGTACCACACACCACAATGGCATGCATGAACTGTAATCCCAGTGCTCAGGAGGCAGAGACAGGATGATTGCTATGAGTTCGAGGTTAGCCTGGGCTACACAGTGAGCTCAGGGCCAACGTGAACTGCAAAAAGCAAGGCCCTTTCATATCATTGGCAAATAATGACAGTTTAACTTCTTCCTTTCCTATCTTTATTCCTTTTATTTCTTTGTCTTGCCTGATTGCTGTGGCTAATGTTTCCAGCACTATGTTGAACAAGAGTGGTGACAGCAGGCATCCTTGTCTCATTCCTGATCTTAGTGTAAAAGGTTTCAGTTTTTGCCTATTAAGTATGATGCTGGCTGTTGGTTTCTCGTAAGTAGCTTGTATTAGATTGAGATAAAGTCCATCTATTCCGATTCTCTGTAGGGCTTTGATTATGAATGGGTGTTGGATTTTGTCAAATGCTTTATCTGCGTCTATTGAGATGATCATATGATTTTTGTCCTTGAGTCTGTTAATATAGTGTATTACATTTGTTGATTTACATATGTTAAACTAGCCTTGCATCCCTGGGATAAATCTGACTTGATCAGGGTATATGATTTTCTTGATAATTCTCTGCATTCTTTTTACCAGTATTTTACTGAGGATTTCTGCATCAATGTTCATTAGATTGGTCTATAGTTTTCTTTTTTTAATGGATACACCTGGAGAACACACTAATAAGTAAAATAAATAGATCACAGATATGCAAATACCAGATCTTTTCTTTGGTATGAGAAACCTGTAGATGTAAATGACTTCTAGAATGTATGATAGTTTTTGTAAAATAGGAAATATCCAAAGGGAATTTGGCGTGGGAACGTAATGAGGGGAAAGGATAAATATGATTCAGAAAGAAAATGAAAGCGCATGTATAAAGGGCGGGGGGTTGTGGGTGGGTAGGGATATGGGTAAAAATGAGAATTAACCTGTGTCATATACTGGTACAAATTCCCCAAGGTTGTGCTTGCTTCGGCAGCACATATACTAAAATTCCCCAAGGTTGTGTGTGATTGTGAGCTGTTTATAAAATGTACCAATAAATGACCTGTGTCACATATTGGCACAAATTCCCCAATGTTTTGTGTGATTGTGAGCTGTGTTTATAATGTACCAATAAATTTTACTGAATAATGAAAAAAATGTACCAATAAAGAATTCAGTTTTTTTAAAAAAACTAGGATTAGAGGTCCCATTTGACCCTTCTATTTCCCTGCTAGGTATATACACAAAAGAATTAAAAGATTTATATCACAATGACATATGTGCAACCATGTTTATAGCAGCTCAGTTTGTGATAGCTCAGTCTGGGAAACAATCCAAATGCCCATCAACTGGAGAATGGATAAAGAAGATGTGGGGTTTTCTTAATGGAGTATTACTCTGCCGTAAAGAATAATAAGTTTGAGTTATTTATACTCAAATGGACGTGTCTTGAGGACATGCTTATAAATGAAATATATAGGACAGGAATTGAAGGTGTAAATGAGTTCTAAAATGTGTGACAGGTGTTGTGAACTAGTAAGAAAATATTCAAAGAGAAAAGGGGATAGAGATAACAAAAAAGAAAGGAAAGAAAAATTTGATGGTAAAAAAGGAAACAAACCTATGTGTATAGGGGGTAGGGCTTAGGGGGCATAGGAATGGTAAAAAATGAGAATGAAGTCACATCATGGACTGGTACAAACTCAATGCCGATTGTGATCATAATGTGTACATAAAATGTATCAATAAAACCAACTTAAATAAATAAATTAAATTAAATGGTCTCCTGGTATTCTAGCCCTCCACTTTGGAACTGGATAACATGTGCTCCTTTCACATCTTTTATTCTATTATTCTTCCTCAAGGCAAATTTGCCCCAGAGTCAATCACCAGGAAAACTGTGAAAGAGCCATTCAGGGACTCGTTCTGTTCAAGAGAAAGCCTGGGTCCTTGAGTTTGTCCCTGCTCAGGGAGAAGTGCAGGGCACAGTGACCTAGCATCTCTCACCCATCCTGTGTGTGTCAGCCAGGGTAAGCTTCACAGGTTCACCCTAGGAAGGGCGAACTAGTTAAGTCATAACTTGTGAGTATTTTATATCTCTCCCAAAGTCATCTGATCTGATCTTAAGCCATAAGCACAGCTTTTCTGGCTCAGCACCCAATCACTGGACCCACATATTTCATTTAGAACCCTATGCCTCACAGCTGTGGAAGAACTGAAGTTTTCAGGGTCCAGAGAATGTCCGTGTATTCTAACTGCTAGAACTTTACTGACGATTTTGGTCCTCAAAACTCAACAAGCCTTCTGAGGCTACAATGCATTTCTCACTCTTCGCATTTATGATCTGGACCATTCTCCGGAATACATTTCTAGTCCCTGTGGGTCCATATGATTGTTTCCTGGATTACTTCCAGAGCAGATAAGAAAAACTCCTACTCAGAAATCAGTTTTCACTGTCTTGGTAGGTTGATTTTTTTCTGGGGTAAAGTTGGCTTCAGGAAAGATAAAAGAGGAGTGTGCGTTATACAGCTCCAAGTTCACAGTGGGCTTCTTCTTGGGTCTCCAGAGAGTGAGGAATTGAAATCTATGCTCAAAATGTTCCTCACAGTCATGCAGAGTGTTGCTGGAGTCCATGAGTCTAGGTATGACCACATGCCTCACCAACCTGCCTGTGACTCCACTCACAAACTAGGAATAACTAGGCCTGTTCCTGTGAGCTCCCTGAGATGGATCCCTGTTTGAAAAGCACTCTGATTTGCTTTGTACTTTAGGTAAGCAAATTCTCTGAATCAGCACCCATGTTTATGTTGATTTTGTAGTTTACATGGCCCATTTATATCTACGAACTCAATGTTTCCAACAAAGGGTACAGGCATCTACCCCCAAGGACTAACAGAACCATCCACAGAAGGGCAGAAAAGAAAAATATCAGCGCCTCTAGAGTATCTTAAATATCAGAAATAAATGAAGCTTTGTTAATGTTTAATACATGAGTCGACAAAATGACGTTTTTGTCCGTGTGTGCCACTAACATCCTCCTGGGGGAAAGTGAGAGTTCCCTCTCATGAAGTCCCAGAGAGTGCAATCTGGTTTTAATTAAAATAACACCCCACAAAGGGGATGCTGCACTTATAAGTTTCCTGCAAGGAAATCCTGAATGGAGAGGTCAGTAATAACACGGCAACAAGAGAAGCCAGAGCTGACATAGCCACTCTTTGCACCCACATTTCCAGGCCAAAACAATGAGGATCCATTAAGCCCCAATGCAAAGCTGGTCAAAATGTTCTAGAATTATCACTATTGGTTAGTATTTAGCCCCATTAATAATGAGCTTTACCCTAAGTGTATACTGTGATTTGAGATAGTAGCTTATCGAGTATGTGTGACATATAACTTAAAGACATAGAAATATACATATGGTGCAAAGTTTGGTGGATAGGAACATACTCAAGAAGATATACAGAGAATTGTCATAAGACATCTAAATGATTCTTCATGACTGCCCTGTAACTGGTATTATTTCATAGATGAGAAAACTGCAACAGGATGGCACAAAACTACCCAGACCAGCAGCTATGAGATTATGTGAAAATGAAGACCAGTCACCAATGCAACTGGCACCCCGAAGCTGAGTGAGCAATTCAGGGTGTCATCTGTGGAAATTAAAAAGCAAACTCCACCCCCCATAGCAAATGAGTCTTAGGCTCTGCCCATTAAGCCAGCAGCACTAGAAAGCGTAGCTCATCCTGTCACGCTGAACCATGTCACCCTGAAAACTGTAAAACCCACAGAAACATCATTTTTGAAGGAAAAAGCCAGGCATTTGCCCTCGGATACTTTAAAGATCCTGTCACCCTCGACATCAACAAACACTTAACAAATGTCACCTCAGTGGATAGGTCTGAAGCAGGAAACAAGCTCACAATCCCAGATGATTAAATATGATTGCACAAAGAGGGTCTGCTCTCAGCAAACGCTAAGGCTTCTCACATCCATCCCTTTGCAGGTGGCAACGTTTCAAAGACATTTTCCCCCCAACACGAACACTCGATGGGTGGAACTAGCCGTGGCAAGAATGGAAACCCGTTTCCCTCTGCAGCAATCCTGTCCGCCTCCCAAGGCTGGGAAATGTGCTGTGCTCAGCGCTCCTGTGCAGAAGCAGCCTCCGTGGTAGAAAGGCAGGGGCGGCTGCGGCAGCCGCCGAAGCAGAGGCTGGGGGTGGGGGTCAGACTGCACCATCTCTACTTCGTCTGGCAGCAGAAGCACTGAATCACAAGGAGGATGAGGAAGTTGTCCAGAAGCTGCTGGGCTATGTCCCTCGGAAGGTGGTAAGTAAATCGCTATTCGCGGGGCCTCCGGAGTGTGTGCTGCTTTCCCAAGTAAAGATGCTGGGTCTGGGACCAGTGTGTGTGTAGGTATGTGTGTGACTCAACACATGTGCGGGCACTACCGTTTACACTCAGGAGCAATACTGAAAAGCTGTGAGGGTAGTAAAAAGAATAAATAAATAGGGCATGGTGTTTACAGCTGGAGGGGACCAGAGAAATCACGCCTTACAAGCCCCTTGTTTCTCAGAAAAAGATCTGAGGCTGAAAGAGATGAGATTACAGAAAGCTCAGCAATCCCTGGGTTTGTGGAGCTACATGGCCAGGTCTGAACCCAGCACCCTGGTTCCTGGCACAAAATTCTACCCATTGCTCTCCATGGGTGGACGGTGGCTGCCTCTGTCCCAAGTGACTTGTATCCCCGGGCTGAGTCTGAATCCTGCACCTGCAGTGTGAATGTCACCAAGGCATATTGTGATGCCTTCAGTAAACACAGGAAGCCAGCACAAACTAACGGCACCCAAGGGTGCAGAGCAAAGCAGTAGCACGTGCCTACCCTCAATCGCTCCAGTCCTAATGGCTCTGTCCTCCCCAGAGGCTGTTCTCTGGGTCACGGGTCACGTTGCAAAGTGTATGTGACACCTGCAAATCTTCCCACAGAGTCAAGCGGGCCATCGCTGGGGTAGGAGAGAGGGCTCTGTCCACAGCATCCCTGCTTCCTTGGAACAAATATCTGCTGAATGTCATCCCTATCCCAGACACAGGGCAAGTCACCAGGACATTCCTTATCTCAGGGCTCACTGCAGCTTCCAGCAGCGCCGCTCCCCACATCTGATGCTTCAGCAGGCTGAGGCTGGGTAAGGTTAAAAAGCATAAGCTATTTTGAGTCTTTAAATTTCCCCAAGCATCATGATTTTCAAAGAGTTATTTTCTATGATCCCCTCACCAGTATGATTTCATCTCTAAAATGGAAGAGAATGTTCTCTCCTCCGTGAATAGCATCCTGGATGGCACGTGCAGTCAGGGCAGAAAAGACTCCACTGAACATTCACAGATCTTGACTCTCAGTTAGACAGTGCACAGGCCTTTAGGGGATCTTGGGTTTCTTTCCCATTTTTCTGGGTTTTAACATGCTAAGATTTATGTAATGTGCTTCAGAAATTTGGCTTCTGAAGCCATCTTTACCTCCAACTGTTATATCTAAAGTAAGTACCTACTTCCTTGAGTCTCAGTCTTGCCTTCCCACAGCATGCCGGATGTATCGCTGATAGTGGAAGGAATATTTTTCAAACCCAGAAAGACTATTTGCTAACAGCAGTAATTCTTGTCAAACCCCTTTGATACGTTCAATATCAGCCTTCTGTAATCATTAGTTCAAACCATTGTGAACCGAATGGGAACCTATTGAATCCCCTACCTGGCTCTAAGTGATGTGAACTGTCTTTCCTCTGCTCCATCCCATAATACAATGCATTAAGTGTATACACGACAAAGCCTAGTGTCAGGCACTGTACTAAGCAGCTTTGCTGCATGACGTCATTGAGTGCTGACAATACTCTCTTCAGCAGATAATACGATTACCCGATTTACAGATGAAGTAACCAGCAGCTTCGCCACAGTGGCACTTAAAAAGTAATGGGGGCAGTTTCTATTTGGGATGATCAAAAGCTCTGCAAATGGATCGTGGTAATGGTTGCATCATATTGTAAACAGATTTGTGTCACTTAGTTGCACAGTTTTAAATGGTTCGCTTTATGCTCTGTGTTTTATCATAATAAAAAAAAGAAAGAAAGAGTTGGTAACTTAAACCTAGGTTTCAGGTTTCAGTTCAGCCCTAAAACAGACAGCCCCTAACCATTCTGCATCTTTGCTACCACAAACAGGACTCAGAAGTGGAGATATTTTTCCACCAACCAAGGGCTGTGGGAAGGTGTCTCTTTCCCAGAGGGTTAAGAAATGTTTGTTTGTTCATTTGTTTGTTTTTTTGTTCCTGGCTCACTCATCAGGAAATTTCTCCCCTAGTCAAAGGTAGCACATCATAAGTGAATCCCAGGTCCACAGGACTGGAACAGTCAGAAATCATGTCCATCTTCCTTCTTCCCCTCCTCTCCTTGCCTTATCCGGCAGCTCCATCTACGAACTCAGGCCCACAGCAGACACTGGATATCGTTAGACTACTGTGTATATGGCCTTGGCTTATGTGTTTTGGGAGCAAAAGTGAAAGAGGATTTCTGCCTCAAAGACTTGACAATCTAGGCTGGAAGTGGCACACAGCTATAATACCAGTGCTCTGGGAGGCTGAGACAAGAGGCGTCCACATTCAAGTCTCGCATGGAGAACTAAGTGAGACCTTATTAAAGTAATGATTTCTGTAGTGTCTAATTGCTCTTCCATATTACAAAAGCCTGAAGCATTAGAAAAAAACCTAGGCTTTTAGTTGACAGAGAAGCAGTTGAAATATCATTAATAAAATTTTGGTTTTAGGAAAAAATGATTTGACTTCTAGCTTGATTACTATTAGATATAAGCCTGGGCAAATCAGTGAATCTTTGAGTCTGGTTTTCTCACAAGATGAGGATATTGGGCTAAATAATTTCTAAGTTTTCATCCTATCCTAGAGGTCTATATTTCTACACAGTTGAATTATTCTGTCATTAACACTTTAGATGCTACTAACTTTTCATTACGTTTTAAAATCCATAATTGTTATCATCAGAAGATATTACTTGACCTATAATATTTCCAAATCAACTTAATAGCATCACTTTGAAACAGGAAAAACTAAAAAATAATACACACGCTCATACACAAACAAGCTAGAGACACAGCTCAGTGCAAAGGCTCTGAATTTAATCCCCAGTACTATTAAGAAAGAAAGAAAAAAGAGAGAAAGAAAAGAAAGAAAGAAAGAAAGAAAGAAAGAAAGAAAGAAAGAAAGAAAGAAAGAAAGAAAGAAAGAAAGAAAGAAAGAAAGAAAGAATAGGAGGGAGGGAGGAAAATTTGACAATCCAGTGCAGTCTAGCAAAATGTATGAATAAGTGAGCAGGGAAGAAAGGACTAACCATCCCCATGCATATGTCAAGGCTGTGTAGGCTCATGCACACATAGCCTCCATTCTGAACATGGACTCTAAACCCTGGGCTTCAGGGAGACCACAGCTCAGTGAGCGGGAGGCCTGCACCACAGCAGGCTCTTCCTCATCAAGAAAACAATCATGCAGCTGGGCATGGTGGCTCACACCTATAATCCCAGCACTCGGGAGGCAGAGGCAGGAGGATTGCTGAGTTCGAGGCTTGCCTGGGTTACATAGTGAGCTCAGGGCCAGCCTGAACTACAAAGCGAGACCCTGTCTCAAAAAAAAAAAAAAAAGAAAGAAAATAAAACAGTCACGTGACATGTGCTGGCAGCACCACAACCCAAATCTACATCCTTCCCCCCTCACTTTTGTCTTCCCTCCTCCTTCTCATCACTGTTTTTCATTCTTTTTAACTGCTTCTGTTAGGCACTTAGCTGTTTAACCTTTGATCTTTCTTCTTTACTAACACAGTATCCGAAGCTAACAGGCTCCTCTGAGTATTACTACATCTACATGAGGAAGTTTGATAGATATGCAGTTGTTTTCTTGCTTGGTTTGGTTGGAAGTTTATTGGGAGAAGTAGGGCAGTAATGAGGGTCCAGTCCAAGGCCTTCCACAGAGCTATATCCCCACCCTGTTCTGAGACGGCATCTGCTAAGTCACTAGGTTGCCAGACTAGACTTCAATCCATAGTCCCCCTGCCTCAGCCTCCCAGATCATTGGGATTACAATCATGAATGCCATCGTGCCCAGCTGATAATAGCATTTTAATTACCTAATAACTTAGGACATTACTTGGTTTTGAACTAGTGAGTTACTAAAAATACTTTTCCCCAAAATATATGGAAAGAAATATGTGTGATTGGTGGGGGAGCTGATAATTCCAACTAAATTACATTGCTGCCAAAGAACAGTGGGTATGACATTGTATCTTAGAATTTGCTGAGGACTCCTTTGTGGTGAGGACACAATCAAGTTTTATAAATGTCCCAAGCATATTTTAAAATGTGATTTTTCTAATTATTGATAAAAGGTTTTCCAAATTTCTCTGTTAAAACACGTTTAACCATTATGTTGCTCCAATAAGCCTTTCCCCTCCCCCCTTCTCTTCGTAGTTTTGCTTTGTTTTGTTCTGTTTTTGTGGTACCCAGAGCCTTCATACTGAACTCCAAATCTGAGCCTGGGGTCCCTAAGTCACTAAGTTAACCCTAGGATGGGCCTAGGATCCTTGTGCCTCATCTTCCCAAAGTACAGTTTTTTAAATCAATTACTAAAAGAGAGACATAGAATGTTTTTATTTTATTTCCAGCTTGGCATTTTCTCCCTAAGTTCCTTTTTTTCATTTTTCCATTTTGAAGCTGTTTCTGATGCTATACAAGTTTACAGTTGTTCTTGTACTCAGTTCTTTTTCTATGGCTCTTCATGTACAGATCATTTTTATCCGAAGTAATTTTTTTTCATCTTCCAAACCGTTTTATCTGACACTAGCAAGAATACCAATTTTATTTTGGTTAGTATTTAACTGTCATTACATTTCCCATCCTTTTTGTTCCATGTTTTTGAGGCACTACACTTCCTATAAACAACAGATAGTAATAAATTATTTCTGGGTATGCTGTACTTATTTTCTGCAAGCTCTATTATGCGACCAAAATATGTTCTTATATCTTCTTTAAAATTTTTAGGTATCAGTTTGCAGGAGATTTTCAGGTTTCCTTTTGTAGTTCAGGCTGGCCCTGAGCTCACTATGTAGCCCAGGCAAGCCTCAGACTCAGCAATCCCCTGCCTCTGCCTCCTGAGTGCTGGGATTACAGGCGTGAGTCACCACACCCAGCATTGCGGTATGTGGTTACGGGGGATCAAACTAGGGACCTTGTGCTTGCAAAGCAGGTGCTGGAACCACTGAGTTAAATACCCAGCCCTTCACATGTTTCTTGTTAACAGAAAGCAGGAGTCTCAGATTCTGTTATGTAAGAAGTTATTAAGGGCGGTTGTTGGATTTTCTTCCTTGGGATGTTAATAATTTAACTTTCTCTTCTTTGGTTTGCATCGTCCCATCACATCAACCAAGTCCATGATTTCATCTCATCCCTGCCAGGGCCTCCACATCCGCAGCCAGATTCTTGGATTCCTCTGCTTGTCAGTTTGTACTAATCGATTGTACCGGAAGTGAATCAATGATAAAATAGATATTATGTCACTTCCTTGAAAACAGACTTTAACTTTGAGGCTTAAGGTCCCCCAAAGAGAGTTCCCTAGATCCTCAGAAAACATGGTTACCATTGACCTCCATTGCTAAACCATGGCTCTCAGACCTTTTAGGCAATTCTCTGATTTTCATCAACAACAACGCCAGTTACACTAACAGTCTTGCCTGGCCGAGGCTTCCTTTTTCTTTCTGTTCCACTTCCCCAACCTTCAGTAAAAATGTCTTTCCTGTTTACCGAGCACTGTTACCCCATGCCCCTCTGTTAAGTGTTTTGTTCACTGTCACTTTATCCTGACAAGCCTGAAAGCCAGGTGTAACTGTCCTACAAGGAATCCGGGAAGTTTGGGGTTCTACTAGGACTGGGCTAGAGCAAGTAAGAAAGCAAGTGAGCAAGTCCCCCCAGTACAAAACCCTAACTGCCTGCATCCACCTCAGCTGTTTCACACTGTCTTTTTTTTTTTTTTTTTTTTTTTTTTGAGACAGGGTCTCGCTTTGTAGTTCAGGCTGGCCCTGAGCTCACTATGTAGCCTAGACAAGCCTCGAACTCAGCAATCCTCCTGTCTCTGCCTCCCGAGTGCTGGGATTACAGGCGTGAGCCACCATGCCCAGCTCACACTCAGTCTTATGGCTGGTTTGTCTTTTATTTCTAGCCACCTGATAAATAATTATGTGACCTAATTAATCCTCCAGGATTTGATTGCCTCATCTCCCAGCTCTAGGTTCTCTGAGCACTCAAAACACACTGGGGTCAGGACTGGTGAGAAGCTGGGAGACAGGACCCCCACCTTTGGGGGCTTCCCTTTTGAGGGCATCTCTGGAACCCTAGGATTGAAAACACTTCCCTGGAATCTAGAAGGAGCTGTAGCTGCCTAGCTTCCCATTTCCTTATTATGTTCCTTGGGGATGGTTTAGCAATGTCTGTTCAGATTATGGGTCACTTGCCAGGAGCCAGGGCCCCTTCTACTCAGACTGGGCACATGATGTGTTGGTTACCTGCTGGCTCCTCTGCCTCCTTCTGTTCTGCGGAAAAATAAAGACTGATGGTCCTCAATGCTTATCCTGGCCCATCTTTTAGAGAGAAGGATTTGCCTGAGTGTTCTCACAGTAAACAAGAGCCCTGTAATCTTGGCATGGCCATTGTCCCCACACTGCACGTGGAAAACACTCAAAGTCGCTAGAGCTGGCATATGACTGCTGACTGACTTGGCCCCAAAGCGTATTTGTGGTGTCCTATAGGGGAGCCACCTCAGGCCGAGGAGGACAAGAGCCATGCGGGAGCCAGCACCTCTTCCAAAGCTCAGAGAAGGGGGGTCCTCTGTTTAGCCCAAGCATCCACCACTCATTGGCCCAGGGGTTCTCAAAATGTGGTTCACTGATGTTTGGGCCTTTTCAAAATTTCCCTAAGAGAACAAACATCATGAGATGACATTTGCTGAGTGGAGATCCTGCCCTGAAAGCAGATTTGATGAGGAATCAGGATGCTACTCACAAAGGAGGAATGGAGAAGAAAAAGCAAAAGGTTGGAGCCCATAGAGTGGAAAGCAGCCTCCACCTCCACGTACCAGTGAGGAAGGACTAAACCTCCCAAAGGGAAGTGACTGTCCAAGGACAAGGTATGCAGCAAACCCAGAACTAAAACCCAGGCCTCTTGCATCCCCGTTTGATGGCCCCACACCACATAGCACTTGAGGGCACACTGGTTCCCTTATTAGACTGGAGAGTCTCAATAATACTGTAGTTGGTGGCACATGACTAGTAAGAGATTCCAAGTGAAATACCATCTTGCCCTGTCCTACAGCTCAGTAAATTAAGAATATATTGTAGGGTGGGCAGGGATGTGGGTAAAAATGCGAATTGACCTGTGTCACATATTGGTACAAATTCCCCAATGTTTTGTGTGATTTTGAGCTGTGTATATAATGTACCAATAAAGTTTACTGAATAATGAAAACAAAAAAAGAAAGAGGGTAACTAAAGGAAATTTTTAAAAAAATACATTCTAGGGGTGTAGCTCATTGGTAGATTGTATGCTTAGCACATTCACGGTCCTAGATTCAATCCCCAGCACCCCAAAAATTAAAAATAAAATTTAAGATATATAGTAAACAGAAAAACAAACCCCATAAAAATAACATCCCCAGGCTGGAGATTTAGCTCAGTGGTTCCGGTGCCTGCCTCACAAAGGCAACGTCCTGAGTTCGATCCCCAGTAACCACATACAATGCTGGCCATGGTGACTCACACGCACCAGCAATCAATACCACATACCACAGTGCCAGGCATGGTGGTTCGTGCCTGTAATCCCAGCACTCAGGAGGCAGAGACAGGAGGATTGCTGAGTTTGAGGCTTGCTTGGGCTACATAGTGAGCTCAGGGCCAACCTGAACTACAAAGCAAGACCGTGTCTCAAAAAAAAAAAAACAATAACATCCCCATCCTTTATTATTTTTTATTCCCATGTATTTTTCCTATAACTTATTCGATCCTTCCTTTCTTTTTGCATTATACAGTATCAGTTTGGGACATCAGGCCAGGATACCAAACCAGTGGGCATTTCTGCCAAGCAGGGTGTTTTCCCTCATTAGCCTAGCTTTGGGGAGCCCACCCAGAAAGAAGCAAAGTATATGCACCTTGATTTATAGCCAAACCAGAATTTCCTAGGCACTCTGTTCCCAAACTGGCTGTTAAATTCTCAATTCCTCCCTTCCCCACCCCCACTGGTGAAACACTGATTGTTGTTAAGATGCTGTTTAAATGCAGAACGTTATTATCACTATACATCATTCTGATCGGCTTTCTGGGTCGAACTAAGGATGTCAGGATAATGCAAGTCAACATTTTTATTATTTAGGGTACAGGATACTAAGTTTATGTTGATTACTCGTGAGTATCATCTTTGAAAGATAACTAGCATTAAAGTGTCGATAATGTCCCACTTTTGCAATCATATTTGCATAGTGTACAACACAGTTTAGCAGAAAAAAATGATCTTAAGTGGTGTTTTTCATCTGCTGTCAGCCTCACCCTCCTTGCCTCAACTGGGTACACACGGCAGGACAAACGCTCACTGCTTTTTTTATATCAGCATTATGTTATATAATAATGCTCCTTCTCGGCTGCAGCTCGGCATTGTAATGAGCTGGTCAGACCTGGATTCCAATTCCAGTTTGCACTTGATAAAGTCATTTAACTGCTCTGCCAAATAGCCACCTCCTTGTATGAAGGGGTCATTGAAGGTGGGAGATTGCAGATCACACACACACATACACACACACACACACACCCCAGAACTAGCACTATGCCTGACTCAGGGCTTCCAAGCCATGGCCCCCTTTGTTTTCTCTACAGTGTTAAAATGCCATTTACTGCATCCAAAATTTTGAAAAGCCCGCATTCCCCACACTGCATTTCAGCCTGCGATCCCCCTCAGCAGTGCTACATATGCAGGTAATCTTTGTGATGCTACTGAACACAGAGGAAACACCAATTTTATTTTATGAACACTAGTTAAATGTCCCCTGAATGCTAACTACTAGGAAATAAATATTCTAAATTTCATCTATTCATTCATTCATTACAAACAAGCTATTCTCTGAACGACCCTTTCCTTCTCCCTTTTCCCCTGTTCCTTTAAAAAAAATTTTATAATCCCCCAGGCCTAGTACAGTCTTTTTGCCCGATTGGATGATATTTTTCATTTTTGTCTTGTCACCACCTAATGTCCAAATTTATTTAAACCATCCGCAGACACAGTCCTACAGATATGAATCACATTTGAGGGATTTTTTTTTCCTTCTTACTTGTCAGCTGTCTCACTTATGATTGACAAGATTTCCATTTCAGTCATTTCTACTAATTCTGCTTCAAATCTGTATATTTAATGAACACACCAATCACCGCCTCGTTATCACGCAGAGCCATTTTTCCAAGTGTAACACACTGATTTCAGAACTGACCTTGCTTAGTGGCTGCCTCTAGATGAATTTCAAAGAAAGCCTTGCCCAGTTTGGGTTAAAACACTATCTAGCACACAAATTAGATCCTCCCTCTAGTCTCCTCTTAAATGTATATGAGCAGTTTTCTTGCTCCTGTGAGAGGATACTAACACGTTCCTGGTGGCTTGAACCACTGGTGGTACATGCATGACTCTCACTGAGTGGCTTGTACTGCTGATGGTAAAGTGGTCCAGTCATTGAGAGGACAATCATGCATGCTCAGGCTGCCCAGCAGCAACACATACGAATTATGGTCCTGTCACGAATGTGTTAAACACAAACACAGCTCTTCTTTTTGTAAAGGTATGCTGAGTTGTATAACTGCACAAAGATGAGAAGGAAATTAGAATTTACTTGCAATGAAAAACAGTCCCAGCTCTCCAATGCCAACACAATCTGACACATGCTAAAAACTGCCTGAAGCACTGGTGAGTTATAGTTCTTCTCCCTGGGGCAGATAATTCATTAGGAAACAGCCTCATGCCCTAGTAGCAATTGAACAGAAATATTTACTTGCAGAAATATCAGACAATAAAGATACAGGGTTGCTTTCAGAATGGAGGGGGAAGGGAGGCCTGCAGTGGATGCCCATCATAAGCATTGCAAATGAATCATTAGCCTTCATCTGCAATCTAGGTCAGGGTGGGAGGGGGGCTTGTAAATCTGCTATCCTCTCAGGTTGAATCTGCTTATGTGTGGACACAGGAGGCAGCAGTTATGCTGTGCTAGAGCATCCTAGGGAGAACTGGAAAATGCTTTCACCTGCTAAGGGGACCAGTGCCTGACCCAGAGAGTAATCAAAAATAAAGAGGGTCATACTTTCAGATGAACGTCATTTACATACACGCAGGCATTACTTTCTGCTAAGATTTCCCTGGTTAACTTCAAGCTTTGAACAGTGTCTGCCAGATAGATTTTTAAAAAGGAGACAGTATCTCCCAGACTCAGGATCACCTGGATTCTTCTTTAAAAAACAAAAAAACAACAACAGAATCACTCTTGGTATGGAAAAGGATTTTAGAAATCATCTACTCATGTTAAAGAAGAAGGTACAAATAGAGAAGGAAAGGGCTTTCCTTGGCCAAGGTCATACAAGTGCCCTATACCATGCCGTAGTTTATTTTTCTTTTGGCTTTTTAAGATTGTATTTCTTGCACAGTATGAATAATTTATTAAATAACACAGAAACAAATTGACATGGTGACTGCCACCCAATAAGCTAAAATGGTATCAGAGACCTTAACCACATTCCTCACCCTTCTCCCAAAATGACTATAAAGAAGATGCTATGCTAAGTGATAGGGTCCTTCCTCCTGCCATAGCTTTAATGTGATTATTTTTGGAACATATTGTGGCACTTAATTCACTTGGTCAAAGGCTCTGACACTTTCTTGCAGCTCTCTTCTTAAGCCCCTGAGGGCACACAAGGCTAGTTGGGTATGTTTTCCTAAAAATGCTCTGAAATGTTGCTACCACTAGAGAAATTTAAATAGAAAAATTTGAATTTCATAATTCAATCCAAGCTAAACTCCAAGTGAACTTAATAGAGTAGTCTGTCTCTTCTATTTCTTGTTTTGTTTTTTCCCTTCAGTATAAATTCTTACTTTTAATTTTAATAAGAATTTTACTTATCTGTGAAGCACAGTCCATGATCCAATATATGTATACAATATGTAATGATAGCGCCAGAGTAATTAGCATTTCCATGTTTTCACCATTTTATTATTTCTGTGTGTCAGGAACCTTCAGACTCTTCCATTTCAAAACATATCATAAATTATTGTAAAAATAAGATTACCTTAGGGCTATCCTTTAATCTGCCAAAATCATAAGAAAGCTTTCAAAGTTTAGATAGGATATGAGAAAAAATATACAGCAAGAGAGGGAAAGACCTAGGTTTATTCTTAACTTTCCTTCTGAATTAGCTACAAACAGTTCTCATGGTGCCTGGAAGCCGAGCTTTGGCCTGACTGGGCCTTGCCTTCCCTTGTTTACCAGGAAGAGGGGAGGGAAACCAAACAGTCTCTGACTCCACTGTTATCTACACAGTCCAAGTAATACCTCCAAAATCATTGGGTTCATTTTTTGGAAAAACACAATAACTGCAGCACTCTCTGCAGTTATTTCCAAAGATGTGAAAAGACGTTCAGGAAACAAACACTTCCGCATCTGCAGAATCTATACAAAGCTTTCAAAGGAGGTAGTTCCACTATTGAAATAATCTTCCAAAACAGTATTACCGAGTTTGGGCAAAAGAGCTCGTGTATCTTACTAGTATTTTCACTGTCCAGATTGATTGATAAAGAAAGGTTCCCTCCACCCACCACCACCCCGTCTCTCCTTTTCCATCTCTCCTGCCTCTCCCCCTTAATTTTAAAACATTATTGTGAAGGCCTCAAGAGCAAGCCAGAATGTGTACACACAGACAGATAAGTAAGAACGAGGCTGGTTCTTATTTGCCTGAATATTTCACTGGGGATGGAGTTTCGTATTCTGCAACTGGAAGGTGATAGAATATGCTATTTCAGGACACCTTTAGAATCGGAGTCCACTTAAACGTCCTGCAGAATGTTATTTTGATTTCTGCCACAGGAGGAACCACTTTCCCGAAAGCAAACACCAGCAAAGAATGCGTTAGAGGATCCGCCATCATATTAAAAATTAAATCCGGCTGCACTTCGTAATGGGCTTTCCTTTCTAAAGCAGTTTCATCTTCTCACCATGGCAATTGCACTCCGATAGCTGTTCTTTACCGTTAACACGGAAGCCTTGGCAGGGGTCAGCCCTGCTTCTCTGAACAGGGAGCCACAAATGTCACCGACACATGGTACGCTTGGCAAATAATATATTTCTTTCCTATCTCTTGTCTCCGGTTTGCCTAGCTCGCGCCTGGCTCGTGGTAAGCCGAAGCGTTTACTTCTCTGGTCTTCCTACCTTCCTTTGGCGGGACCAGCAGGCGGCATGCAATTTACAACGAATTCTGAAGGGCATCTCTTTTGATTTTTGTTGTTGTCTTTATTTCAACCTCAAGAAGAGAGATTTAACTCAGTCTTCACCCCAGGCTAAGCTAATACTTAGGTCATGTCTGAGCTCTCTGGGGAAACCCCGCTTTATCCCATCCGAGGGGCAATGGTCTTTTTAGTGGAGCAGCACAGCTGTCCAGCCATATGGACCCCAAACAGCCCAGTCAATCGGATTTGGGGAGGCTTTACAATATAATTTCTTAGCGTGTTAGTATTTGGGGTGAGTCCGATTTGGAGCAGGGACCCCTAAGCCCAAGAGGTTAGGCTTTAAGAAGCCATCACAAACGTCCCAGCAGCACCCGATCAGACGAGTTAAAGACCGAAGAGCTGGGGCTGGGGGAGGGGAAAAGACTTCTGACCCCCTGGCTGGAGAAAGCCCCAGGGGTATCTGCTATTAATTCAGCATCAGCTGCATTTTTCCCCCCTCTCCCTTTTATTATTTTTTTATTATTTATTTATTTATTTATTTTGAGACAGGGTCTCGCTTTGCAGTTCAGGCTGGCCCTGAGCTCACTATGTAGCTCCCCTTTTCTTTTTTAACCCGGGGCTCGTCACTTAAGGCGTTCCCACTCCGGCCTGCGGTGCCTGTTACAAAACCACCGCTCTGCTCCCCCTCCCCCCTGCCGCAAGATGAGAGCGCGCGGATCCTCCACTGCAGGAAAGGCGCTGGAGGCACCGCACGGAGACGGTGGTGCTCCGCTGAACAAAACCAGGCCTGCGAGGAAAGCCCTTCCCTGTCCTTCTGTGGAGACCAACGGAAGCTCGGGGTACAGACCCATCCTTCCAGGCAGCAGGAGGTCAGCAAGTATCCTCAATCTAAAACGCCAACCAAAATGGTGGCGGTCTTATACCAAGCAACCACCCATAGTTTTTTCCACCAGAAAAAGTGTTTTAGTCGAAGGGGAACGTTATTAGAATGGTTAAGTTTTCCTCCAGAGTGGATGTTTTTCAACTAGCTACAGCCTTATATAAAAATCTAGTGCATGGATGTTTTAAATCCCCCAGACGGCTTTCCACTTCTTGAAATTTACAAAAACCGCTTATTTTCTAGGCTAGAAAGCAATCTAAGCGGTACAGTACTGAAGCAAAAAGCCCAGCGCCGAGAGGTCACGAGCTCACTATTCTTCGCCTAGAGCAGACACTCAATAATGGAGGAGAGCAGGGTGGCCTTGCAGAAGGCTAGCGCCCAGAACCATAGCCCGTCGGGCCCAATCCCGTTGGCCAGAGACTTACAGGCCCTGGGACCCTCCAGCCACACGCTCGGCCTACTCTGGGCTGCCAAGGCCTGCTCTCCCATTCTCTCTGTCCTGAATCTAGAGCCGCCCAATAAACACTTCGGATTTTGTTTTTAAGTCATCAAAAAGGGGGGGGGGGCGGAGAGGCCGAAGTGGAGGAAGCAGATGGGCCCTATGTGTGCTTAAATAGCCTGAGCCGCACGGCCCTTTCCAGAGACCGTGAAGATCTCTCCTCCCAAACGCTGGGGTTTTATGTGAGGGTGGCTGGTCTCTGGGTTTTGCTCTTTGAAACAGATTCTTCCTGAGTACTTTCCCTAAAGCTCTCAGGAAAAGACACCCAAAGATCCGCACAACCTCCACAACAAAAGGCGCCTTCCCGAAGTGCGTCTGCAAGTCCACGGGACTGGCGGCCCGACGGGGAGACTCACTCCTATCCCTCTCTAATCTCCGACGTCCATCTGGCCCCAGCGGGTGCGCGCGGGCGGGAGGGCGCGAGGAGGGGCGGGGCGCGCACAGCCAGAGGCGCGGGCACGCGCGCCCGCTCTCCTTCACGTTCACCTTGACTGCAAGGGGGGGGGGTGTCTCTTCCCCCACACACCTTTCTCCCCACCCCCAGCCACTGTCCCGCCCAGACGCCAGCCGGGGGCGGGTGTGGGAAGGTTGCTCCCGCGCTCGGGTCGCCGCAGCGTCCCCGCAGCCGCGCGCTCTCCGCAGTGATGTCAACAGCATCCGCCGCAGCCCCCCCAAGCCCACCCGCACCCACCTCGCTCGCGCCGCGGCCCGTGAGAACCCCCACCCTGGGGCGAGGGGAAGACAGCTCGCGGCTGCCTCGGACCCTCCCCCCTTCTCCGTGTGCGGTAGCGCGATCCCCGCGGCGTGGACCAACCGCGGTGCCGCGTCCACTGGGGCAGAGGAAAGGGACGGGGGGGGGGGGTGCCGCAAGCGGGATGGAGACAGGTGTAGTTTGACGCTCTGAGCTTCAGGGAGGACCCTGCCCGGGACGGGGGCCACCAGAGTGGCAGAAGTGGGCGGCTGGCGAGCACGGAGCACTGCAGATGCGGCGCGTAGGGAAGGCGCCCCCTGCTCCAGGGATGGAAACAGATAAACGGAAGCGAGCGCGAAGGGGGTGAGAATCGCCACCTCCGGCCTTAGCTTTCCCGCTCTTCCGAGCGCTCCCATTTCTCACTTTCCCCAAATCCGCATTTTCCTTGGCACAGCTTTCCCAGAGCGAAGGAGAGAGAGGGAGGTGCCCGGGGGCAGCGAGAATGACGTGCGCTGGTGCAGAGGGGGTGGGGGCTGCGGGCCGGGCTCTGCACGGGCTCCTAATCCTCTTGTTTCGGAACCGTCAGCAGATGTGGCTCCTCTCAGCCGAATAATCCGTTAAAGGAATAATAATTTTTTAAAAAGGAGATCGACCTCACCCAACGAGGACTAGGACCGAGATCGAGGCTCGGTAAGGATACAAGGAAAAAAGGCTCCAAATTCTCTGTCCCTTTTTGCCTTCCTCGCTCACCCCCTCCTGCGCCCTCCTCCTCGCCCTCCCCTCCCCTTCCCCCCATCCCCTGCAATCCGCACTCTCCGCGAGTTCACTCGCTGGGCTGGATTTCCAAGCTGCACCGCAACTTCGCTGTGCGTTATTATCATCTGAGAGCGCCGCCACCACAACCTTTGCCTCCTGCGCTTGCGTCCTTCCCCCAGTTCCCGCTGCACGCACGCTCCGGTTCACCAAAGGGAGATTCTAATTTTTTTTTAACCATGATCATCATCACGATGCCCCTTCTCGTTACCATTTCCTCCTGCCAGGTGCGGCGACCACCGGCGCCTGCTCGCTGCCTGCCCTTCCTCGGACGAGGAAGAGATTTGGGCTGGACCCCGGCGCTGCTTCCTGGACACGGGAGCTGTACCTCCGCACCCCTCCCTCGTCCGTCTGCATGTGTGTTACTATCTCCGTCCCTTTTATCCAGTAGATCTACCGCCTTTGGTGCGGCTGGCTGGGCTGCTGCGAAGTGCAAACAGTCTCTTTAAAAGAAGGACAAAAAGATGAAGACCTTGGGTGGACGCCGGAACAAAGCCGCCTGGGCTGCCCGGCGAGAAGGAACGCGCTGCCGGTGGCTACGGACACGAGCGAGCTCCGCTGCCCACCGACTCTCGCCCTGCGTGCGGACCTTCCGGTATTCAGGATGAATTTTATTGATTTTTTTGACACAGGTTTAAGTGCCGGGCTCAGGGATAGGTTTGGGGTTTTTGTTTTTTTTTCTGGGAGGAGTCACTGAATCGAGGGATACCTGGGTGGATCTAACTCTTCCTTCCTGCCCCTGTGCCTCGCCTTCAGAGGCGGGCAAGGGAAAGGGGAGTGGGGACCAGGAAAGAGGAGCGGTCGGATGCTGCCTCCGGAGCTCAGGGGATGGGCGGGCGAGGCGAAGGTGAGTGGGATGGTCCAGCCGGAGGAGGGTAGCGATCCAGAGGGGACGAGTCTTGCCGGGAATGAGAATCCGGGTGTCCATGGAGAAGACCGTCCACGAGAAATTGTCCGCATCCGTGTAAAAGGGGGCGACTAGATTCGTGTGTAAACAAAGTGGAGAGGTAGAAGAGGGAAAGGACGAAGGGGGCTTCGAATAATGTCTTATTGTCCCTTTAGTTCTGGGGGCTCTCCTCCGCTACCTTTTTTTGACTCTGGGATCCAGCCACATTATATACCGGTGACCTTTTAAACCTACGCCCACCTTTGGCCCAGTAAAGCCCATTGGCAGCAAGGGTGGGGTGGGAGTGTAGGGGTGCTCCCCTCTCCTTCCCCTCCCTCCCTCCTCCCATCCTCCTCCTTCTTCCTCTCCCTCCCCCTCGGTCTCCCTCGGCCCCCCCCCATCTCTCTTCCTCCCTCCCACCTCCCTCGCTCCTTCCCTCCCTCCATCCCTCCCTGCTACATTTTGCATGAGCTATCTAGGTCATTAGCATTTTAGCGTATGCAAGACTTGACAAAGCTGATGAGGGGCCAGATGGGCCTCGCTCTTATGGGTTTTTTTTTTCCTCCCTCTTTCCCTTTTTCCCCTCCACCACTCGGGACCTGAGCTTGAGGACTGCATCAGTCGAGTTCCGGGAGCCCGATTCCCCAGATCCTGGCTGGCCCGGGGAGCTCGCCCCTGTGCCGCGCCCGCCCTGGCTGCGCCTGCACTGGGAAACCCAGGTAAAGGCGGCGGCCCCGCGCCCTGCTAGGCAGCCACCGCCGACCCACTGCTGCCCGCCTGGTCCCCAGCTCTCCTCTCCTCCCTCCTGGCCTCCCTCGGTGTCCAGATCCGAGCTGAAATGGGTGGGCAAGGTTCGCTGCGCTGGGGAGAGGTGGGGAGAATGGTTTTTTTCCATTGTCTAGAGCTGCAGGAGAGGGCGAGGGGAGCTGGGGTAATTAACACGGGGGAGGCACCCCTCCGTCTCCCACTGCCACCCACACCCCCAACCCTCCACCCCCTCCGATTTGCAGGAAAAGGCCTGGATGCGGGAGAACAAAGAGCCTTTGGAAGACGTCGCCGTTATCTCATTGTCTGCGCGGTTGGGGGAGCTGCGGTAGCCAGGGTGCTGCGGTCCTTTCCTGCCGGCGGTCCCCGCCCCCACCCGCCCGCTGTCAGCGCGCACGACTCCGCCGCTTTTTTCCTCCTTCCACCTTCTCCCCACCCTTCCCTTTCTTTCATCTCTTCTTCCTCCCTCCTCCTTCCTTCCTCAGGAGAAAGGCCTCTCTCTCCGTGTTCACAGCGGACCTTGATTTAAATGTCCATACAATTAAGGCACGCGGTGAATGCCAAGAATGGGGCTGGCTGAGCACCTCGGGTCCGCGCGGCCCGCCGAGGAAGGAAAGAGCCACCGAGCGGGCTGGGCTGGCCCTGGACCTGCGCCCTCGGGGTGGGAGGTGTGTGGCTTGGGATGAGAAGGGTCTGGATACGAAAACAGACTTGGGGGGGGGACATAAGTGTTCCGGTGACAGAAATAGACCTGTACTAGTGCGGGGGGCAGGGGGGTTGTCCGTAACTCCTTGCCAAGGGCTGCAGTGCTGTTTCTCTCTGGGCTCCCTTGCCTAGGACGGGGATGGACATCTTCCGTGGCTCTGTTTTTGTTATGGATTTAGCCTTTACTTTGCCTTTTGGAAAAAAAAAAAGTGGCATTCAGGAGACTGGCAGACTGCCCCAGGCCCTGGGCTGTGCATAGATTGTGTTGTGCTTGAGGTTTGGGGTGGGGGCGGGGTGCGCATTTGGAAGGCAGGGGGAGCTGTTTGTCACCCTTTGCTGTGTTGCTGTGGGTACCTGACAACCCTAAGGAGCTCACTGGGCTCTGCAGACAAGAAGGAATAAGCTCCTGGCGGTTTCAGAAGCTGCATCGGGGCTCAAAGCCCAGCCAGGGCTCTAAAGAGCCCTCCTTGCGGCTGCTCTGCAGTTTCAGGCAGAAATCCAGGAGCTGCGGAGGAAGGAAAGGCGCAGTAACCCAGGCCGGCAGAAAGGAGGGATGCGTTTCTGTTCAAATGTGAACAGAAGGAAAAGCAGCATGTGTACAGATGGGGGTCTGAGGAGACACGGTTCTGAAAGAGGGTGTCAGGGCACGGAAACAGTTACGCTCCCCTCACCCTGAGGATCCTCCTTTCCAAATCAGGCCTGTGAGCAGCAGCTGGTTCTGTAGACTCTTGTCGCAGTCCCATCCCATCCCTGGCGCCGAGCTGCAGCTGATGGTGCAAGACCTTAACTCATTAATTTCCAGGTGGAGAGGTGGAGGAGGGGCAGGTCCCCAGAGTAGAAAGAAGGGCAGGGAAAGGAGAGCAAAACCCAGGAAGCCTACAGCAGTCCTTCCCCACCCTGGTGTGGCCAAGGCCTATCTGGGCAGGGCAGGGCCACAACGGATGCCTAGGAGTTTAATTTGATTCCTGATAATGGTAATCAAGACCTAAAGGACTGTCTGTAAAAGCTAACTGAGGATCTTCTCTCCAAAACTGCCTTGTAAATAAACTAGTATTCAGCGGCACCATGGGTCATAACCCTCCAGCCTCTGTTCGTCATAGGTATTCACTGAGTGCCTACTATGTGCCCATCAATGTGCAATTATTACATCTTAGGTTCTTTGTGCCCTCCTAAGGGAGTGCTTGGAGCCAGACAGGCGGAGACTAAGTGTGCCACACCCTACCTAAGTATCTTCAGAGCCTTCTCTGGGCCCAAGAAACTCACCCCAAGCTCTTCACCCCTGCAAAGGGGAGACTGCAGCGTGCATCATGCACCTGCAGCTGCGCTGTTGCCCCTGAGCCCCAGAAGGTGAGCCTGGCAGCTGGACAGGGAGAGCTGCTCTCATCAGCGCCTCAGCAAGGGTGGTCCGGAGAGATAGCCATTGATTCCAAAACGTCTTTGCCTTGGCACCAGTTACCCCTGATCCTAGGTGCCTTCTGCCCTTTCTGGATAGGCAGAACAGCCAGGGTGCTGTGCCTTCCTGGGCTGTATCCTCTGCCCCCGCCACGCTCACAGACCAGGCTGGCCTAAACTTCTGATACCCATCATACACAAAGGTCTGCATTAGTGAGTCCCTGCTGCCTAACAGCTTCCCTGAAATTCCTTCAGACATTACTATACTCTCACTGATGTGCTCTGGGGTACAATTTCCAGAAGTCACCCAAGTGAGTCCCCTTTGAGGTGGATGGGCAGGCACCGTGAGTAAGGCCAACCTACCTTCCCACCACAGTCTACCCTGGCAAGCCTGAGTTTTTGTATTTCTTACTTACATAAAGTCTCATTCCAGAGTGGTGTGGGTTTGCTGGGTCTGCCCTTGATGACAAGATTATTTGCCTGCGTCAACCAAGCCTTATTACATAATGTTTCTATGTGGGGGCTTTCATGGGCCTCTGCCCCTCCCCCATGTAATTTCAAGGCCCCTTTTGCAGTGTCCAAATGAAATATCCCCAAAGGTCAACCAGATCTGCTTCCATTCTTCTAAATTCAGGGTCTATTCATGCCCAGTAATAATTATTTGAAGAGCCTGAGAATTCTGCTCTTTGAAGGTATTTCATTCCCAACTTCATTTCTCCTGCTATTTTGAATCTTCCAATTTGCATCCAATGGCTAAAGTGAAGGGGCAAGGGGGAATTACAGGACTGATGAGCTTTGCTGGCCAAGTACATTAGGAAGGTCTCCTAGGTTGGGGTACACCACATATCGGGGTCCTCCTCAGTGTGAGAGTGCCTGTTTCTCAACAGAGTGCCTGACCAGTACTGTGGATAGACTGTACCAAAGGGAAAAATGCTAACCATCCCCACCAGACAAAACAGATCTGTTTCAGAGAAGGGAGACTGGCCCTTTAACAGAAACAAATCTAAAGCCTAAATTACTTCTACCAAGGGGAGTAAGGGCTTCTGTGACCCAGCTGGGAACTTTTAACTGGAGAAATTGACATCTGGGGAAGAGGTGAGGCCTCCAGAGGTGTGCACCCACATTTTCGCACAAAGCCGTAGCCATGGCTCCTATTTACAGGAAGGTAATTGGAGATGTATACAATCCCCATCTATCCATAGACTCCACAGGGAGATTTTCCCACTATGGAACTTACATAATGCCCACCCTCCCTTCCAATCTCAACAAGGTCCTTCCTCTGGAGGCAGCTGCACAGCCTTCTCCCTGGGACAGATGGAGCCTCGTCCTCACCAGCTCTGTGGGTGGCTTCCAGCTTGTGAGTCAACATGGGCTGACTGAGGAGTGGGGTGTGTTGAGGCTTGGCTGGCTGATTCACAATGATGAGGATGTCAATAGCAATGAGAGTTACAGTATCTAATAAAGGTTTTTTTTCTTCTTCTAAGTCCCATCAATTCTTTTGTTGGGTATTTTTGCCAAGTCTTTCTCAATTTTATTTTTTAAAATATTTAATACTTAATGACACTTCAAATTAGACCTAGAAGAAAAGCGACCTTAGATGGATTTACTAGAGGCAGTACAATGTCTGTTTGGCGCAGGGTGCTGAAGGAGGCCTTGGGAAGTTTTCCAAGCCCCAAATTTAGGTAGCAGATGGGAATGGGGGAGCCGGCTTTACTGAGAATATTCCAGGTCGCAAAGGAAGTCTCAGCAACTTTCCATTCACCTTCTCACTTCCTGACCCTTTTGCTTTGCAAGGGAAACGACCCAAAGGAGGGCCTGGGCCACCAGCAGAAGCCCCCAAATAAACATCCCAAAGGACTTTGCTCAATTAAAATGGGGGTGCCTTCTAATGCAATCTATTTTTGCTCGAGTTTACACAGAGAAAAATATTGAGACTTGGGACCTAGGAGGCAACGCAACTTCGTTTTGCTTTTTGGGTCACGATTTCAAGGCGTCCTGAGCTGCTGTTGCGCGCTGTTGTGCAAATCCGCGCTGAGGTGTGGGCGACACGCTGTCACCCAGGGGCCTAGGAACTCTCTTCCCCTCACCTGCAAGGCTTTTCTTCCCCTACTGGACCCAGAGATCTACACTTAGCAAGCCAAAGACAAATGGTCACTGGTTCCCCTTTTCTCCGTTTTTATTTTCTTTCTGCAATCATGTACACTCGGGACTCCTTCCCCGAGATCTGGCTCACATTTCCCCCCAAGGCTTTGGACTGGTGCGCATAAACGCGGGTCCATTTCAGTCCCCTTCCAGAACGTGCCCCAAGTCAAAATCCTAAGGCGCGAGGGTCGCAGAGGAGCGCGGCCCCCTCCACGCGGGGCCACCAGCGAAAAGGGACAGCCCAGAGCGCCCGCAAGTTCTCCTTTTCTTCTCATCGTCTCCCCGCTTCAGTCAAGCCACTCAAGATGGAAGACCCACGTTCGAGGTAGGATGGGGGCGGGGGCCTCCTCAGCTCGGGAGAATGGGCCGCGCCACACCGTAGCCCTGAACCGAAGGAAACGTCTGCCCTCGCCGTCTCCAGCGCTTCCCGAGCGCAGGCCGCGTCCCGGAGACCGCGCGTTCGTCCGTCCCGCCCTCCCTCGGTCTCTTTCTGGGACCTCCATCGCCCCACCCCCCGCCCCGGAAGCCCGCCCCTAAAGAGGTCCGAACGAGAGGAAAAGAGGCCTGGAGGGTTCGACCTGCAAGAAAGGAGGTCGGGCGAAAGGTAGGGGTGGGGTTGGGCGAGGCCCCACCGGAAAAGCCACTTGGAAACACTGGCTTGATTCGGACTAGCTGAGGGGGAAGGCCTCGGGCGCCTCGGCGCCCCCCACGCCCTTGCACGGCCACCTAACACCCTCAAGTCCCCTCTGTTCTCCACACCCAGGGACATTCGGGTCAGGCTGGGGCGTCTGACCCCGAGACCTGGAGACAAACTCGCATCCCGAAATACCTTCCTTCCCCACGCCACAAAAGTTTCCTAAAAAGCTAAGACAACAAAACTCCACTCCGAGTCCAAGGCCTGTTTTTCCGAACCTCTGACCAACCGACCCCTTTATAAAGAATGGAAATACCTTCCACTTCCTTCTCTGTGGGGCCCACTAGGGCGCAGCCCAGAAGTTGGAAGTCCTCTTTGGAGTCGCACTTCAGTACCCTGAAAGAACCTTCGCGGCAGGCCTGGCTCGAGGTCACGCACCGGCCGCAGAGCCCCAGGAGGTCACAGGTCATGGCCGGAAGAGGGGGCGAGAGGTGCACAAACAAACAGGGGCCCTCGCTCCCGCCCCTCCCGTTCTTGCAGACTAATTAATGTAGCAATGTTTGTTCCCATTTAATTGAGACACTGGTTTAATTTCACATTGCTTCGGTTTAAGGGCCAGTGGGGTTTTTGGCAGCGCTTTTCCCCAGTTCTCGTACAGGAAACTAATTGCTGCTAATATCCAATTTTGGCGTTATTATTCATTAACTAGTTATCCATCGCCTAGGCTGTGCTGCTAGCTGTGGAACCATCACACTACAACGGGTGTGTGGATTCTACCTTCACCCTGGCCTGTGTTCGGTGTCACCAGAAGTCACCCATCTGTCTCTGCCCCCCACTCGCAGCGCTGGGGAGGTGGTTTTAGACTCTTGCCCTTTGTGACAGAAATTTCTTCTTGGCGGCTGAAGTAAAAATACTTTTTTCTCAAAATGAAAATGTAAGTTTCCCCCTCTTCCTCACTGCCTCCAGACTCCTCTGGAGCCATTTTTAAAACAGCATTTTTCCACCCAAAGAAGCCCAGGTATTTCTGCCTTGGGAGCTTATATGCTCCTCTCTTCCGGGGGGACCCCAAACAAAGCCTCATAAAATTACTGACTCCACAGGACACTCATTCTCAAAGTGTGTGCTCAGAGGACTTCCTGTCTGCGTTCAGAGGAGAGAAACCATAAAAGCCTTCCGGAGGGCTCCACCTCCCCACTCAGGCCCTAGATCAGCATCCTGCATCTAGATGTAGGAGTTGATGCAACTCAATACAAGAGCCTTAGGAATAAAGTGATTTTGACCCAGGTATTTAGCTCAGTGGTTCTGGCATCTGCCTTGCAAACACAGGCCATGAGTTAAAACCCTAGAACCAAATAAATAAAGTGATTTTTTGCTTCCTTGTTTTCTGTGTGCCTCGCCTACACCAGTGCACAGAAGAAAGCAGGCCTTTCTCAAGGCTGGTGCTCTGGATACCAGAATATAAAAGTAGAAATCACAGCGACAGGCAGATTCTCTTTTGTCTGTCTGCTGCTCTTACCCACTTTGGAAATAACGTTTTTTATGCCTTTCCGCAGCCTTGTCTGTCTCCTTTGCAGCCCTAGGGTAGCTAGCAACTCAGAGTGTATGCCTTATCACCGGATGGGGAGAAGAGAAAATGTCAGAGCAGCTGGCTTTGCTGCCCTCCCTCCCCGGGCCACCTGGAGGCTTCCCGTCCAGCCTGGGAATCCTATAGTCAGATTTGTGTAGAGAGGAAAGCCGGTGGTGAGTGTTTGGGCGGTGGGGGTGGGGTCTGGAACATTGTTAAGAAGGTGCCTTACACATAAGGCTCAATGAATGCCACCCAAATTGGACGTAATTAAATTAGCAGCAGCTGTCCTGCTTTTCCAGCAGAAAAGCTACAATTATGCATAAGGCCTCTTGGGCAGAGCCTAGATAAAAGTGGCCGCCCAACCCAACAAGGAGCTGAAAAATGTTCTAGCCCCTTCTGAACTCATCCGGAGTGGAGTCTCATTTCCAGAAAAAGAGATAGCCGGTGATGGAGTTCCTGGGTGGAATTTCTAAAGGAACAAACCGGCTCTTGAACCCTGGGCAGAACCTTTGTGCTCAAATCTTGCTTATCACCGTCCTGGATTCACATCTCACCCCAGGCTTTCCCCCAGGGTGTGCCCTCAAAGATAAATGTTAATAATAAACATCTGCTTCCTTCTCCTAGCTCCTTGAAAATGACTATGCTGTCTGTCTTCTCTAAGATGTGTCAGGAGAAAGGCAGGCTGGGGCCCATCTGCAGAAGTCACTTTCCCAGAGATATTTTAATTATATTTTTTGTTGCTGTTTGTTATTTTACAATTTAAAAGAAGCATGTATTTACGGTGACATCTCACTGCAGGTGTTTTTTGTAACAGCACCCAGAAGGGCCACTTTCTGGATGAGAATAACATCTCAGCCCCTTTGTTCCATATTCAGCCCTGAGAGCCATCCCTTAGATGTAACCAGTAAGAAAACACATTGGAAGAATTTAAAAGGGTCCTGATGGGTTGACTCTTCTCCACTTTCCCAAGCTCTGACATCTTACGATATCGATGCTCTCAGGCAAGGGCCCATCAAGCCTTTAACAGTGACATCTGTGACTTTGGCGTATGTGATGTGCATTGGCCTATGTTAAAGCCACCACAACTTAGCAGTGGTGAAACCAGCCCTTTCACAGTATTTTGCAGGGTTGTGATTTCTGATTTCAGTATTTCCATGAGTCGTATTTAATTATTTGATTAAAGAGAGGATCAGTTGACACAGTAAGTCCATTTCACCCCTCTAGCCCAAGGAGGGCTCAGAGCATCTGCAGGCAAAACTGGCAGTGGGTTAGGATAAGACCTCAGCACTCTGGAGTGCTGGCTTGGGTCCCTTTCCCAGTCAGTCAGCCCTTCCTTTGTGGATCCAGAGTTCCCTCAAAGTCTCCTTGGCTCCAACTGTCCAAATGGGGTGACCAGCCCTGGCCAACCTCATGATGTATTGGAATTTCAAGCAACATTCCAACCAATCCCTGGAGTGAGTTCTTCAGGGCAAGAGGCAGAGCATGTTGGGATTTTTGGTGGGCAACAGAGGCCAGCAGATGTAGCAACTGCTTTCCCAGCTCCACAATATCCTCCTAGATACCTGGCTTGGGAAGTATCAAGTATTTCTCCATGTATTATCCCTGTTATGGCTTGTGTCTAAATGTGTCCCCAAAGCCTCAAGTCATACATGGAGCTTTTCAGGGGTAACTGGATCTAAAGTGTGTGATAGGGCTAGGGATATAGCTCAGTGGCACCATGCCTGCCTGGGAAGCACAAGGTCCTGAATTTGATCCCTGGTACCAAAATAAACAAACAAAGTGGGTGATTCATGGCACAGTCCTAGGATTAAGGGTGCTAAAAATAGAGGGTGTGATTTCTAAATCAGCCCACTGATTGTTTGAGACCACTCTAACCCCAATAGCCTGGATACAATAGAGGGGACAGAAAGAGGGTTACCTCTTGCTTATTTGACTTCCTTTTACCCACCGTGAACTGTTTTTCCTCTGCCACACTACCCTCTCTTGGATCCAGCCAATTAAGGGCAGAAATGTCTAAAACTGGGCACCAAATGAATCTTTACCACTTTAACTTTAGTTATTAGCTGTTTTGTATCAGCAGTGAGAGGAAAGTAACTATGACACCCACTTTCCCTGTTACCACGGTGCCCACTCATCAATAGCACCAGCCTGGCACATGAGGTGGCAGTGTGACCTTGCTCCCGGCCCACTTAGAGTCCCCAATATGCCAAGCCTGTCTGACCCAATTCCTGAATCACCCCTCACGCTGGATGAAGACCCATCCAAGGCAACATCCAGGGGCAGCTAGGAAAGTGATTTACTGTGATCTCAGGGAACTCCCAGAAGCCTCTGGCCTTGGTCTTCTACTTCTTAAGATTCCCAGGATACTAAGAAATGAAGATATGCCAAAGCAGAGGTACCAGAATTGTGGTCTATTTATAACACTTCAGTTCTGTCAGTAAGCCAATGCTATATGAACAGCACCTTTAAAAAATATTATTGGGTCAGGAGGCAGAGGCAGGAGGATTGCTGAGTTCGAGGCTTGCCTGGGCTACATAGTGAGCTCAGAGCCAGCCTGAACTACAAAGCAAGACCCTGTCTCAAAAAAAAAAAAATATATATATATATATACACATACATACATACATACATACATACACATACATACATATATATATATATATATATATATATATATATATATATATATATATATATATATATATATATATATGGCCAGGGATATAATTCAGTGGCATTGCTCCTGCCTGCCAAGTCCAAGGTCCTGAGTTCGATTCCCAGTACCACACACACACAAAAATCACCAAAAAGTATAGAGTGTGGTTCTGATACCCTTCATGATTCCAATAGAGAGGGATATGCTCTGGTACCAGCCCCTGAAAGAGTAATTAGTATGTTCAGACTACAAACTCTGCAGTCAGGTCACTGCTACTTCTCTAGCCCATCACCAGACTGTGCAACTTTCAATAAGTTTCTAAACCTCTCTGAGCCATCTCTGTAAAAAGGTGGTGAAAGTAAAGATAGGTTCTTCATAGAGTTGTTGCTGGGAAGAAATGAGATAACGTTAAAGAGTTCAGCATCACACATACTACTATCCAGTAGAAATGTAGTGCAAGCTATACATGGAGTTTTCAATATTCTGGTGGCCATAACTTTAAATTAAAAAGAAACATGGGGGGCCGGAGGGTTGGCTCAGTGGTTCCGGCGCCTGCCTCGCAAGCTGTAAGGACCTGAGTTCGATCCCCGGTTACCACATATAATGCTGGGCGTGGTGGCTCACGCCTGTAACCCCAACACTCGGGAGGCAGAGACGGAAGGATTGCTGAGTTCACGGCGGCTTGCCTGGGCACCATAGTGAGCTCAGGGCCAGCCTGAACTACAAAGCGAGACCCTGTCTCCAAAAAGCAAAAAAAAAAAAAAAAAAGAAACATGGGGCCAGAGATTTAGCTCAGTGGTTCTGGTGCCTGCCTCACAAGGGCAAGGTCCTGAGGTCAATCCCCAGTAACCACATACAATGCTGGATGTGCTGACTCGTGCCCACCAGCAATCAATACCACATACCACAATGCTGGGCGTAGTGGCTCACTCCTGTAAACCCAGCACTCGGGAAGCAGAGACAGGAGGATTGCTGAGTTTGAGGCTTGCCTGGGCTGGCTACCTAATGAGCTCAGGGCCAGCCTGAACTATAAAGCGAGACCCTGTCTCAAAAAAAAAAAAAAAAAGAACTATTAATTTTAATCCTATATTTTACTTAACCCAATTCATATAACCAAAATATTGTTATCATAATGTATAATAATAATGATTGAGAGGTTTGGCATTCTTTTATTCACATCAAATTTTCCAAATCTAATTTTTATTTTTTACACATATAGTTCATCTCCATTCAGATGCTAAATTCTCATCAGAAATATTTGCCTCATAATTATTTTTGGTTTTGGTTTAGGGGGTCTCATTCTGTAGTTCAGGTTGGCTTTGAACTCATGGTAATCCTCCTACTTTCACCTCCCCAAGCCCTGGGAATTGCAGGAATGCACTGCCTCACTGGGCTTGCTTTGTACTTAGATTTTTTTTTTCTTTTTTTGAGACAGGGTCTTGCTTTGTAGTTCAGGCTGGCACTCAGCTCACTATGTAGCCTAGGTGAGCCTCAAACTCAGTAATCCTCCTGTCTTTGCCTCCCGAGTGCTGGGATTACAGGCATAAACCACCATGCCCTGCATTGTGGTGTGTGGTATTGATTGCTGGTGGGCGTGAGTCACCACACCCAGCATTGTATGTGGTTACCGGGATCAAACTCAGGACCTGAATCACTGAGCTAAATCTCCATGACCAATTGAGTTCCAAACATTCTTTTTTTTTTTTTTTTTTTTTGAGACAGGGTCTTGCTTTGTAGTTCAGGCTGGCCCTGGGCTCACTATGTAGCCCAGGCAAGCCTTGAACGCAGCAATCCTCCTGCCTCTGCCTCCCGAGTGCTGGGATTACAGGCGTGAGCCACCACACCCAGCACTGTGGTATGTGGTATTGATTGCTGGTGGGTGTGAGTCATCATGCCCAGCACTGTATGTGGTTACTGGGATCGAACTCAGGACCTTACACTTGCGAGGCAGGTGCTGGAACCACTGAGCTAAATCTCCAGCCCCCAAACATTCTTAAATATTCTCTGATAACTGAATAGAGTATCTGTTCTAAAATGTAAATTAAATTTAGAATACAGTTCTTGGGTTGCACTTAGCTGTATTTAAATTCTGAAAAGTTATAGGCAACTTGTATCCTCTGAGTGTGCTGAGTTCCTGGCATGAAGTAAACGCTCAGGAGAGGTCGTCATGACCCTGAGGGCTGCAACCCTCCTTTTCCCACCTTCCCTTCCTTCCAACTCTGAACCGAAGGACAAGCCTGTCATTTTCTCCACATCACTTTGAGATGGTGAACCCAGTCACAGGGTCTCTAGCACCTCCACTGGGGTTGTCTTCTTGATCTAGCCTGTTATCGTAAAATACTGTACAACGGGTGGTTTATAACCAACCAAAATTTATTTCTCAGTTTCAGAGACTGAGGAGTCCAAGGTCAAGACAGCCTTCTGTGTCCTCACGTAGTAGACCAAAGGAGTTCCTCGGGGCCTGTTTTACAGGGCACTAATCCCAGTCACAAGGACTCCACCTCATGAGCTAGTCACCTGTCTAAAGGTCCCTCCTTGGAGCACCATTACCTTGACTTTGGACCACATAGGAATTCAGACCACAGTAGAAGACAATTTGACCTTTACAGAGGGGCTGTTTGCCAGGAATATCTTCCTGGGGTTCCCTGCTGTGATTCTGGGAAGGCTCCAGGATCATCTGGTGTATGTGTAAGGTATGGGGATGGAGAGGCCTTCCTGAAGGATTACTCTTGGAAACAATAACATGTTGCACTCATGAGCAGAAATGACGAGGCTAACATGGTCACACAAGTGACGTGTTTGTTCCTATTCACAGGCCAAATTATATATTGGAGAAAATAGGCATAAGTGTGAGATGAATTCCTAAAATTAATTTTGTGCTAATCTCTCATACTGTTATTAACAAATCTTTTCAGCCTCCCTGATGTTCATTTTTCAACTATTAGTGAAATTTTGCTGTCTATCAAACACTGATGCCAGCTAGAAGGAATCTCTGAGTAAATAAGACTCCCTCCCTTCCTACCTCCCTCCCCAAAGGAGCACGCCATTCAGTAAAGAGAAGCCCACTGGGGAACGTGGACTGCTGAGCAGATCCATCAGACCCTGTGACAATTCAGAATAAAGGGATAATTCCTCCAAAGAGGGCTGAGAAAACTTCAGGAGCAGGTGGGTTCGGGGGCGAGGGAGAAGGAGCATCTGAACTGGTAAGATTAGCATGTCCCTGTCCCAGATGAGGGCGGCTGGCAGAACCAAACATAAGGACAGTGACATCAGAAGAAAGTGTGGGTCCAGATTGCAGGTGGGAATTGCTGGATCCTATGATGGTTTTATTTTTAATTTTTTGTGGCACTGCTGTACTATTTTCACAATAGCTGCTTCATTTCTCCACATCCTTGCTCACACTGTGTGTGTGTGTGTGTGTGTGTGTGTGCGCGCGCGCCCGTGCACATGTGGTTTTGTAGCCATTCCAAGAGGCAATGAGATGGTATCTCCATGTGGTTTACATTTCCCTTTCCCTGAAGCTTAGTGAAATTGACACTTTTCCATGTGCGTATTGGCCATTTGTATCTCTTCTTTGGAGAAATGACTAGCTTGTTGGGTTGTTACAATCATTATTTTGGTAAATACCAATGGAGTCCGGTACAATGAGCAGAGGTGTGTAGCCCCATCCCTACTGAATAACTTCTCTCCATCCTCAGCCTTGTGTTGGATGATGGCTGGCCACTTAACTGCCCAGGTTTCCTTCCTGACACCTGGTTTTGTTCAAATCCTCAAACCTTCCTCCTTGGTTGGGTCTCAGACCACCACCCTACTCATCTCCAAATCCTGAGTGTGATGCTTAGCCTCTGGGAGGGATGGTGTTCCAAGCAACAGAGCACTCACAACAGAAGTATTTCTTCAAAAGTACTTCCAGATCCACACAGCAGGGCAAAAGTACTCTGACCTCCAGCATATTATCCAGAATTCTCTTTTTTTTTTTTTTTTTTTTTGGAAACAGGGTCTCACTTTGTAGTACAGGCTGGCCCTGAATTCACTAGGTAGCCAGCCCAGGCAAACCTCAAACTCAGCAATCCTCCTTGCCTCTTCCTCCCGAATGATGGTATTACAGGTGTGAGCCACCACACCTGGCACTGTGGTATGTAGTACTTATTGCTGGTGGGCGTGAGTCACCATGCCCTGTATTGTTATATGTGGTTGCCAGGGATCAAACTCAGGATCTTGTGCTTGTTAGGCAGGTACTGGAACCACTGAGCTAATTCTCTGACCCTGTACAGAATTCTTATGACTTTAAGCAATAGAAACCCTTTCTGACCCAGCTTAAATACTAGGGGAGTTTATTGTCTCCTGGGTTCCTGAACAAGGATCTAGTGCTGTCCTCAGAGGTAGGTGGAAATGGCAACTCCAACCTCTCTCTCCAGGTCCTCATCTCAGCTCCTCTCAGCATTTATTTCGCTGTTCTCTCTGCCTGCGCGCCAGGCTCTGCCTCCCAGGCCCACACAGCAGGAAACACAGCCAGGCTTTGTACTTTTGGGTCCAGTTTGGGTCAAGTGTCTACTCCTATGGCAATCAAAATGACCAAAGGCATGGAAAGGTACCGTAGATCAAGTTGGAGTCAGGCATGTCCTAGCGTACCCATGGCAACCCTGGGTGAGAGGGATGAGTATCCCTTAGAAGAAAGTTCCAGTCAGCAACATACACCCACTGCTGCCACTAATGCTCTGAGGAAGGTACTTCTGGAGGTGTACCTCACACAAGCTATGTGATGCTGGTCCCTGTGAAATGTCTTGTTTCTAGATTCAAGTCATCTGCCTCCTGCATCCATGCTCCCTCCTGTCCTCAGCACCTGAGCTGTCATGTCTTTCAGGGTCCTATGGTTTGAAATACCATTTCTTTTCACTCTGAGGCCAAGGTCTGTGCATGCTTCAGCATCTAGAATTAGTTTGTGACAAAGATGACTGATAATTTTTTAAAAACCACCCGTACAGTGCTTCTCTCTTACAGAAAGTCACCAAGATTTTTTTTCTCCTCCCTATAAAAGAAAAGAGAAAAGAAAAAGAGCATCAGGCCACAGTTGACTCTCCTTTCCTAGAGATGCCTCAGCAATGAGCAATTTGGGACCTAAGACAATCCCAGTGGGGCACCCTTGTTCCCAAGTGTTGCTAATTCTGGACTGAATTCTTCCCTGTGGGCAAAATTAATGACCCACTCCTACCTTTCGTTTCTCATTGTCTTGTCTAATAAATGTTCCAGATCTGAACCTGTCTGAGACCCTAACCCTAATCCAATTAAATTCTGCTACAACAACTAGACTTGAAAAAGACAAAGAGGTGGAGAGGCTAATAGCAGACAGACCTCCACTGACAAGCTAAATTAGCCTTGCCCACCTCAGGAGAAAAGTTAAAAGTAGATTACTGAGGCTGCTGGTGGTGATTAACATTTGCTCAAAATTCTAAGCAGCTGCTTAAAAAAAAATGTTAAGCTGCAGAAAGAGGAACAGGAACTATAGGGAAAAGAATTGAAGAGGCAAACAGAAGGACCAGCCTGCTGGCTAGATGTCTTCTGACCAAAGTCATTGGGGCTGGCCAGAATGCTGAACAATTTCTACTCATCTTTGTTCCTTTCACAGAGAGAATAAATGGAGATTTTCAAAATCACCATTAAAAAGAAGAGCTGGGTATCAGGGTGAAACTGGAAGGAGGGAGGCAGCTGTGACATCTCTCACCTTGGGGACAAAGGGCAGGAGCTGCTTGCAGGCCTTCTGGTTTTATACCTTCTGCCAATTGGTCAGCAAATTGGTTTGTTCTGATGCCACAGTGGCTGAGGCTGGAAAAGCACTATTTCCACCCATGTTCCAAAGCCCTTTGGTGCAATAGATGAGAGTCTTGGTGCAAATAAATAATAGGACATTCCTTGACTTCCCTAGGAAGAAGCCTCAATCATCAGGATGAAGAGTAGAAATATTACAGTAAGAGCGTATGTGTGACTCCCGGTGAATACTGTTGGAGGGAACGTCAGTGTGGAAAGAAGTTCAGTCCTTCAACTAACAATGAAGCTGAGGCACAACACTACGTGGCAGACCCTCAGCAGCTCAGCCTTCCCACACAAAGGCACTAGAGAAAGCTGGGACTGGACAAAGAAACATGCCACGCATGGGCCTCACCTTTCCGGAATTTATAATATAGGAATGAGAAGACTTGTATAAATGGAAAAGACATACTTGGAGGCAGTAACTAACAGGGCTGTTTAAAGGTCATGTAGTCAGCTGGGAAGCGTGGTACATGCCTGTAATCCCAGCACATGAACTCTACCTGGGCAGTTTAATGACTTAACAAGACCCTATCTAAAAAAAAAAAAATCATATGGTCTCAGAAACATCTATCCTCTACAACAGTTTCTCAAAAAGTTAAATATAAAAGTATCACAATTCTATTCCTAGTATACATCCAAAGAAAACCAGTTCCTGAAAATAGGAGCTCAAAGGAACATTGCTGTATCTGTGTTCACAATAGCATGTTGGAGAGTTTGGAGCAGGGGTCCTTGTGGCTGGATCTTGACTTTTCCTGAGTTAGTCAGGCCACAGCTGACTGGGCCAGAAGTGGCAAGAAATGACCAAAACTGTGGCCATGTGTTGTTCTGGAGGTGCACAGTTCAGATTTCTAATAAGTTCTTTTCTGGGCTTGAAATGTCTCCATTGACATTCAAGTTTGAAAAAGTGTCCAAAGCACTAAAGTCTTCCTTTGATTATTTTGTTTTGTTTTGGGAACAAGGTCTCGCTATGTATCCCAAGCTAGCCTTGAACTCAGCAGTCCTTCTGCTTCAGCCTTCCAAATGCTAGGATTCCATGGGTGCACGGGTGCCACTACACCCAAGTTGTGTTTTTTTGTTGTCTGTTTGTTTGTTTTGAGACAAAGTCTCATTAAATTGTCCAAGATTATAGGCCTGTACCACACTTGGCCCAAAGAGACTTTAAGCACAGAGAAGATATTATCTGTCTTAATCTGCCTTATGATGGTTATTTATTCATTTGTTCTCCCATTCACTCATTTCAGTTCCAGGGATAGAATCCAGGCCCTTGTGCATACTAAGCACATACTTCACCACTGAGCCAACCATTCCTCATGTATCCCTTAGTAATGAATCTAGAAAAGGGTCCACTTATTTGCCTCATGGTTCTGGAGGTTCAAGGGTGTGGTGCTGGTATCTGCTCAGTTCTTCTGAGGGCTTCATGGGATTGGCCATCACAATGTCAGAACCACATACAGAAGAATGATTTAGGGAAGAGACCAGGCTCACTCACAAGAGCCTGTTTTTGCAGAACTAATTCAGTCTATAAGGCCTGACCCACTCCTTGGACAGCATTAGTCTCTTCAGGAGTGAGGAGCCCCAGGCATAAGTACACTACACTAGTCCTCGCCTATTAAAGGTCCTACTTCCGGGCCGGAGGATTAGCTCAGTGATTCTGGTGCCTGCCTCGCAAGCGCAAGGTCCTGAGTTCGATCCCCAGTAACCACATATAATGCTGGGCGTGGAGACTCACACCCACCAACAATCAACACCGCATACTACAATGCCGGACGTGGTGGCTCACGCCTGTAATCCCAGCACTCGGGAGGCAGAGACAGAAAGATTGTTGAGTTCGCGGCGGCTTGCCTGGGCACCATAGTGAGCTCAGGACCAGCCTGAACTACAAAAGCGAGACCCTGTCTCAAAAGCCAAAAAAAAAAAAAAAAAAAGGTCCTACTTCCGCAATACACCACACTGGGGTCCGTGCTTCCAGCACATGAACTTTTGGAGGACACAACCCATCTAAACCACAGTACTTGTAACTGAGACCAAATGCTGATAATCATCTGATTCCTTCCTCTTTCCCAGGTTTTGACCCATCTCATTCTGAACTTGGCCTCCACACATCCATCTGCCTGTGCTGGCCCACGTCATCGGCCCTAGGAGCAGGACTAAGGATGTGCTGGGATGGCTTGTACCAGCGCTTCTGACAACTACTTGGAATTTTTCATGAATCATGGATGGGGTTCCATTAGGGACTATTTATACCACGGAATTCAGCTAATACTGTGAATGAGGGTTTTTGTTTCTGGAAATCCTGAGCTTGCCTACACACCACAGGTATTAATTGTGTTGGGTTGTATTTGGGGAAGTGCTGGTACAAAGGAAAACAGGAAGGGAGGTGAAGAAGGCTAGAAAAGCACGTCTTCAGGCAGCAAAGCTGGGAAGGAGAGTCTGGGAGTAGGAGTGGGACAGGAGGTGGGAAAGAGGTGCCCTAAACTAGACAGAGAAGGCTCAGCAATGCAGAGGAGCCAGCCTGTCTTGGATTCCTCCAGGGCTCAGTTACTCGCAGGGAGCAGCCTCAGTATGTATTTGACAGGGCATCTTTGAGCCCAACAGCCAAAGCCTGTGTTCACTTATGCTCCCTGGAGGGGACGGTCTCTAAAGTCGCTTTATTGTCACAGTCCACTCCTTGCAGCACAGTTTTCTGAGCAGGAAGCTTCAGGAAGTGGCCCTCTGAGATCCCCATGGGTCTTTCTTCTGTGCACTCTGTTCCCCCAGTGAGACCCTTCCTCCAAGCCCTCTTGACTGCCACTGATCTTGGGGCTACAACTGGAGCACCCCCCACCCTCCTCCACTCTCCACTTAAGCTCCTCTTGCTTTTGGCTTCAGTTCACTAGTGTTGGTGGCTTACCTGGCATCATGGTCACCATTCCTGAAGGGTCTAAATCCATGAGAAACAGCCAGGCACAGCAGTGCACACCTGTAATCCCTGATCCTTCAAGGCTAAGGCTGGAAGAGCCCAGCCAGGGCAACATAGTGAGACCCCATATAAAAAACTAATTAAAAAAATAAACAACCCTTAGGCCTGATGCCAAACACCTGTACTTGGGAGACTGAAGCAGGAAGACCAAGAATTCAAGGCCAGCATGAAAAACTTAGCAACTTAACAAGACCCTATTTCAAAAGGACTGGGGATGTAGCTCAGTACAAAGGCCCTGGGTCCAATCCCTAAAAACACAAACAACATTAAATGATAATTGCATCCTTCTCAGTTTGGGGTATCTGCACTTGTCCATTTGTGGTTGCGTGGAGCAAGAGAGCACCAGGAGGCACCATGGCTCCCTTGGCTCCCTACTGCCCTCAAGAGAGCACAGCAACCACCTCCTGTTGTCAGTGATACCTCTGCTCCCCTGGCTCAGTGTATAGGGACCGAAGTGTAAGCGTTCTGTGGCGGGTTTACCAGGACAAAGCTTTGATGGAACCCTGGTGAGGCTGTGGCCCACCGAGCAAGAAGGACGGAATCCCTCAGGTATCACTGATGGTGGCAATGAGCAAAGTCCCTCCTGTATCGCTTCTATTTGCAGGCTCACATCTGTCCTCCTGGGGACATGATGCCATCCACATACCCTGAAGAATGACACCTCATCCTTTCATGGTGCTGCCTCTGAGCTGGCATTTCAAGTGCTCCCTTAGAAAGCCACCCCAGAGCTCTGTGAGGCCACCTGTCAGAGAAGGGTATAGCACGTGACTCAGTCAGTCCTGTGTCATGGGTGCAAGCTGGGTGGAAAGCCATAGCTGTGGACATGGTGCTGCTGGTTGGGGGTATGGAAGGTATGGCAGTCCACCCCCAGCATGAGCATGGGCCCCCAAGAATACCAGCTGTGGCTCTTTCAGCCTGGTATCCTTAAAGAAGAATGACTCATCAGCAACAGCTCCGTTGCTGGTGCTCAGAGGTGACCATGGCTAGATTGGCCTCAACAAGTCAGGGTCTGCTGTGGGACCCAAACGCAGCCTCTTTCCCTGCCACCTGCCATTCTGTTCATGTGCCTGCTGCTCCACTTCCGGGGTGAACAGTGACAGTGACCATCACTGGCTAGTCATATCATGTGACTGATTTTTCAATCCTCTCCCCTTGTCAGTCCATCCTGAGGACATAAATGTGCATCACTAAGTCCTGAGACTTAGTGAACCTGCTCACATGTGCAGCCATAGCCCACCACCACAGAGTCCCTGAGCCACTGCCGAGGCCTTGCATAAACTCTCACCTTGGGTCCTTTTTCCTTCCATTTGCAATAGATGACTGGGTGTTCTGTTCACTGACACCTCCAGTACACACTGTGTTTAGGGAGCACTCCTGAACATGACTGTCATCTATTTTGTGTTTGCTCCCACATATCACATGAACTCATTGGAAACCAAAGTTGCAATTTTTCGTAAATTCAGTACAGACACCTCCAGGGCCGCAGGGTCTGCTAGAATTTATACCCTGAGTGGCACAGCAATTGCACCAGAACATCGACTTGCGACTTGCTGAAGCGCCCTTCCCCGCTCTGGGTCCTGCTCTGAGCTGGCTACCTTCAATGTCCCTGGCCTTCTACCATAGCAGGCTCCCTTGGTGTGCCAGGCTGCAAGAGCCCACCAGGACTGGGTTTCCCTCACTGGGCAGAGGATGAGGTACACAATGTGTTCTTTGCTTTGGAGCTCCTTGACTACAGGAGCCCTGAAAACTTCACTGGAGGGGCCAAAGGCTGAATCCTCAAGGGGCTTCCTTACCCTGGGTGTGTGCATCTCGGGCAGGCATCCAGCATTCTGGCCCCTTCCTGGTCCTGACTGGGCTTCAGGATAGCTTCAACACGACCCAGATCTCTAGGAATCTGATGAAGTCAAGGGTCAAAACCACAGATCTGAGACAAAACAATGAGTGGTTACTACGTACCATACAAGGACACAAACCGTTTCTGGCTCTTTTCTAACTGGGATTGAGAAGAACACACTCACCGCAGCAGTAGCCACACACCACGTGCAGGTCTGACGCTGTGCCCTAGAACTGGGCCACCGTGCTCAATTCAGGAGCAGAAATCAAAGCTCCTCTATAGGCTCTGGGGTGGTCTCTATTCACCCTCCAGCAGCCAGTCAGCTTCTGCAGGGCTCAGGCTGGTGAAGTAAAGGGACAGTCACTGTGACATCTTATGCAAGTTCTTGTCAAACCCCAACAGAATGCGATACTGTTACATTGTTTTGTTTTTACTTTCTACTTGGGGATCCACAGTGTTTCACCTGTTGCTGTAATTGAGTTTTATAGATTGAATGATAAAGGATAGGCTAATAGTTCATAGTAAAGCTTGTGCTTAAGGTGGGGCCAGTGGCGCAATGGATAATGGCTCTGACTACTGATAAGAAGCTTGTGCTTAGCACGCACAGCACAGCACCAAATGGACAGCACAGCACACACACACACAAAAAAAATCCAAAAAACCCAAACAAAACAGGGAGGAAAGAAAAGGGTTGGAAGAGAAAAGAGAGGAGAAAGGAAGGGAAGAAAAGGGATTTTTTTTTTTTTTCTTGAGACAGAGTCTCGCTTTGTAGTTCAGGCTGACCCTGAGCTCACTATGTGGCCCAGGCAAGCCTTGAGCTCAGCAATCCTCCTGCCTCTGCCTCCGGAGTGCTGGGATTACAGGCGTGAGCAACCATGCCCGGCACTGTGGTATGTGGTATTGATTGCTGGTGGACGTGAGTCACCACGCCCAGCATTGTATGTGGTTACTGGGGATCAAACTCAGGACTTTGCACTTGCAAGGCAGGTGCCAGAACCACTGAGCTAAATCTCTGGCCCAAGAAAAGGGATTTTTGCTGGGCATGGTGGTTCACACCTAATAATCCCAGCACTTGGGAGGTAGAGACAGGAGGATTGCCACAAGTTCAAGGCCAGTTGAGCTACATAGTGAATTCAGGGCCAGCCTGAACTACAAAGCAAAACTGTCTCAAAAAGAGGGGTGGGAGGCAGGGATTTATCACAGGGTAGCAAGCAGGAGATCCTGAGATTGATCCACGATACCACATATCACAATGCTGGGTGTAGTGACTCACGTCTGTAACCCTACCACACAGGAGGCAGAGGCAGGATGATTGCTGTGAGTTTGAGGCTAGCTTGGGGTACATAGTGAGCTCAGGGCCAGCCTGAACTACAAAGCAAGACCCTGTCTCCAAAAACCTAATAAAAAGGGGGGTTTATCTCATGGTTCTGGGGCTGGGAAGCCCCAGGTCAAAAAAAGGTGGGCCCACTTATGGTGGGGGTCTTAGTGCTGCTGCATAATATGGCAGAAGGGCTGTTATGCTTTATATCTGAATGTCCCCTCAAAGCCTCATGCTTTCATAGATGGGGCTTTGGGATGTGGTTAAATCATGGAGTCATAATACCTTTCAGTGGATGGGTCTATTCATTAGTTTATAGCTAAATGTAATGTTGGGAGGTGAAGACTGGTTGGAGGAGATGGATCACTGGGAGTGTGGCCTGGCAGTATCCATTTCCCTCCTCCCCCCTTGATCTCTCTGCCTCCCACAACCCTGCCATGGACTGTTTCTCTTCTGCGATGCCCCTCTACCAGGCCAGCCTGTCTTGGAGCTAGGAGACTAGGGGCTGAAACCACTATAAACTCTGAATCAAAATAACTTCCCCTCCTTCAGTTGTTAGGCATTGAGTATTGTGTCTCAGCAAAGAGAAGGCAACTAAGACAAGGACAGAAAGGCAAATGGCTTTTTATATCTGTACCCACTTATCTTCCTTTTTATTTTTTAATCTAAGGTCAGGGATTTAGATCAGTGATACCGCATCCACCTTATAACAAGTTCAATCCCTGGTACCATTAAAAAAAGAAAAGAAAAGAAAGAAAGAAAGAAAGAAAGAAAGAAAGAAAGAAAGAAAGAAAGAAAGAAAGAGAGAGAGAGAGAGAGAGAGAGAAAGAAAGAAAGAAAGAAAGAAAGAAAGAAAGAAAGAAAGAAAGGAAAAGAAAAAGAAAAGCTGACACCACATTATTTTTTTATCTAGCCCCCATTCCTTCTAAGTCTACTTGAACCAATTTCCAACTACCAGTGTCTGAGTCTCATAGGTCCTGCTGCCCCAAACTCATACCATGCAAATAAAAGACATAGGCTGTCTAAGACATTGTAGACAGTGTCTCCTATCCAGCTCTGCTGTACATGCACAGCAGTTCTGGGAAGCAGAAAGCCACACTCCCAGCCTCCAGCCCCACACTCTGCTCCACTGGAGAGCCAGTGTCTAAATTATTCACCGAGGATGAAATGGTCTATTTTGGGGGTAATTCTTATCACACTTCACAATGACTGCTTCCATTTTTAAAATAGCCTCAAGTATGACTATTAATCAGGGTATCATTAAAAATAATATGTGTCAGGATGACATTCATTTCTGTCCCCCAAATAATGTCATCAGCCTCGAATCCCTGAACAATGGGACATTTGCTGTGGACAGAGAACAGGTCAGGAGCTTCTAGAAGGCTAGGTCTGGTCCTTTACTTTTCTAATTCCAAGCACCTGGGATAGTGCCTAACATTTAATTGTTCTACAAACATTATGGAATTCATTTTCAAATCTGTACTTTCCGGGCCGGAGGGTTAGCTCAGTGGTTCCGGCGCCTGCCTCACAAGCGCAAGGTCCTGAGTTCGATCCCCAGTAACCACATATAATGCTGGGTGTGGAGACACGCCCACCAACAATCAACACCGCATACCACAATGCCAGACGTGGTGGCTCACGCCTGTAATCCCAGCACTCGGGAGGCAGAGACAGGAGGATTGCTGAGTTCGCGGCGGCTTGCCTGGGCTCCATAGTGAGCTCAGGGCCAGCCTGAACTACAAAGCGAGACCCAGTCTCAAAAAGTAAAAAAAAAAAAAAAAAATCTGTACTTTCCCAACTGTGACCATGGTGTAGAAGGATGACGTCAAGCCCACGGTTAGAAATACTTTGGAAACATCTCACTGAATCTTGGAGATGCAATACTGCTCTTTGAGAATATATTTTTTCTCAGGCACAGTGGTACATACCAATAACCCCAGCACTGTGGAGGCAGAGGCAAGAAGATTGCATCAAATTCAAGGCCAGCCTGAACTACATAGTGAGACCCTGTTTCAAAAATAAAAAGAGAATATATTTACTTTTTATCATCATGCATTGGTCAGGTTAGTAAGTTCATTATGCAAGATTTGGAAAGTTACACAGCTTTCCTGGGTTTTAAATCTGCTACTATTAAAAGATAGAGCAAGGCTGGGGATTTAGCTCAAATGGTACTGTGCCTTCCTTGGAAGCACAAGGGACTGAGTTCAATCCCTGGTATTGCTAAAAAAAAAAAAAAAAGTGGAAAAAAAGATAAGGGCAGCTCCTTTTTTTTTTTTTTTTTTTTTTTGCTTTTTGGAGACAGGGTCTTGCTTTGTAGTTCAGGCTGGCCCTGAGCTCGCTGTGGTGCCCAGGCAAGCTGCTGTGAACTCAGCAATTCTCCTGTCTCTACCTCCTGAGTGCTGGGATTACAGGCGTGAGCCACCACGTTTGGCATTGTGGTATGCGGTGTTGATTGTTGGTGGGCGTGTCTCCACGCCCAGCATTATATGTGGTTACCAGGGATTGAACTCAGGTCCTTGCGCTTGCGAGGAAGGCACTAGAACCACTGAGCCAACCCTCCGGCCCACAGCTCCCTTTTGAATTGAGTAAAAAATCAGTGTAGCTTGGTCTATTTCTCTTTTTATCTTGCTCTAACAATCTTAGCTTATTTGATTTTTTTTTAATAGCCACAGCCTCTTATTTTTTGTTTTGAAACAGTGTTTTGGAAAGTTTCTGGAGCTGGTCTTGAACTTCTGATCCTACTGCCTCAGCCTCCCAAAGTGCTGGGACCACAGACTTACACCGCAACTTCTAACACCTGTCCTGCTTGGGCGCCATGTTTTGTTTTTGTTTTTTTGTTTTTGTTTTTTTGAGACAGGGTCTCCCTTTGTAGTTCAGGCTGGCCCTGAGCTCACTATGTAGCCCAGGCAAGCCTGGAACTCAGCAATCCTCCTGTCTCTGCCTCCCAAGTGCTGGGATTACAGGCGTGAGCCACCACGCCCAGCACTGTGGTATGTGGTATTGATTGCTGGTGGGCGTGTGTCACCAAGCCCAGCATTGTATGTGGTTACCGGGGATTGAACTCTGGGGATTGAACTCAGGGCCTATGCGCTTGTGAGGCAGGCGCCGGAACCACTGAGCTAAATCTCCAGCCCATGGGTGCCATGTTTGATCAGCTCTCATCTCATTCAGGCTGATAAACTCAGAGAACAGTTTAATCAGTCAGTTCAGCTGGGGCGCTTTCTCCACACCCATCCTTTGATCTCCCTGTGCTGATCCTTTCTGCTGCTCTGCAGCTCAGAACTCAAATGCATGGTGACCCTCTGCAGAGAGATCCCAGGCTTCATTAACCTCTACAGGGCCTGAGCGATCTCAATGCCCAGGCCACACTGCACAGCTGCTGCCAACGCCCTACACTGGCTGTGTGCCACCTTTTCTCAATTTCCTGTTGCTGTCTCTCTCGCAAAGGAGAGTTATCTGTGGCTGCTCACAGCCCCTCAGATGGTAGGATTCGTCCACTTTCAGATGCTCTGAACTGGCTTCCGAGATCAGGGAAGCCCAGGTCTTTCCTGTGACAGACAGAGGACAAAAAGGACCGTGAGACCTGAGCAGAGGTCCTTATGCCAGCCTCTGCCTCTTATCCTGGTTACATCCTGTACACTTTATGTCTGAGCGAGACCAGAGCCTCAGCATTTTTTTAAGTCTCTATAATCTCAGCAGTGGGGAGCTGAGGAGGCTGAGGCAGGAGGATCACTGGGATTTTGGGCCCAGCCTGGGCTAAGTAGTGAGTTCAAGGTCAGCCTGAACTAGATATATAGTAAGACCTCATCCCAAAAATAAAATAAAATAAAATAAAATGAGAATGATGAGATGCAGTCAGATGGACATGGTGATCCTGGGAGGCTGGGAAGATGAAAATCCTCCATGAGTTTCCCTAGTGACTCATTTTATTTCATTATTTAAAAAAAATGTCCTCTCAGGAGCTGAGTCTTCGTCCTCTTTGAGGGGGAAGGATGGCGATGTGGTGTCCATAGGAATGTGCCCATCCCTGGGACTGTCCACCTGGCAGCCTGAGCTTGGCCTTCCCAGCAACTCTCAGACTGGCCAGAAGGTTCTGTCCAGCCCCTCCCCCTGCAGAGGTTACCATGCCTCTGACCACTGCTCTGGCTCCTCTGTGGCTTCTTCCATGAGGCTTTGTTTGTTTGTTTGTTTGGGTTTGGTTTGGTTTTTTAGCAGTACTGGGGATTGAAGCCTGGGCCTGTGCACTGAGCTACATCCCCCTCAGACCCTTTATATTTTAAATCATTAATGTTGCCTAGGTGTGATTTAAATTTGAGACCCTCCTACCTCAGCCTCCCAGAACGCTGAGATTACTGGGATGCACCACTGCATCCACCTTTGCTCTTGTGTCTCTTAACAGTATCCTTCAACTGTAAGATTAACCCCTCAATGATTATCTTCCCTGAGGCTTTATAAACTTCATGAGGATGAGGCGAGATCTGCCTCTGTTCACTGGAGCAAATTCCATACTGCCCTTCACCTTTCCTTGTATTCTTGCCTGGAACGAGAATGTGATGCCCGGAGATGTGGCAGCTATCGTCTGATAATGAGGACAAAAGCAAAGCAAAGAGAAGAAAGTTCAGAGGACTCTGTCTCAGATGATGTATGGCTACAGCACCAGCACTAGCTGCTCATCTCCAAACTGCTCAGCGTGAAAACCAAGAAGACCGAGACAGGTGCAGAGTAGAGTGGAGACGAAGGGTAGAAAGAAACTTCCTGCAGCTGGCTCCCTCCCAGCCTCAGTTTACACTCCTGTCCTCTTTCCCTGTGAAGCAAGCATCATTAGGCTTGTGCGACCCCAACCAGGACGCCACCTATATAAGTGCCCGTGCAACTGTGCCGTCCCTGAGCCCCGCTAACGCGTCAAGAAAAAGTTTAAAAGGTACTTGACTTTCTCTGACTGGTGAGAAGTAGTCATCGCAGCCCAGCAGCAACATGGGCTTTAGAGTTGGAAACTGAAATCTATTCCCCTCCTGGCACCCACCTGTTGTGCACCAGTGACCATGTTCCCAGAGTACCCTGAGCTTGTTTCCTTGCTGACTAAATGGTGATCAGATGCTTGTGTGTGGGCCAAATCCAAAGAGGAGGGAAGAGCCCAGGACAGCGTCAGTACTGGAGAGTGATGGTGGAGGGCTCATTTGATGTGTAGGAAGAGTGTTCTTGACAGCGATTTATCCTGGGGGTGGGGGGAGCACAGGAGAGAGGACATCACATCACCTGTTTCCCAGTAACACCAGATGGCCGGCTACACATGCGCACATTTCTCCAAACTTGAAAACATCGGGAAGACTGTCAGTAAGCCATCGGAACAATGATGCATTAGCTCCGTGCTTCCCACAGTAAGATTTCTGGGACTCATTGGCACTGGGCACAGATGGGCAGCCCAAGGCTGCTCCATTTGGGAACAGGGTTGGGGACAGTGTCTGCAGCCAGGTGACCCTGCAGAGTGCCTCATCCCAGGCCCACTCCATCCTGGAAACCTTAAACAGCAGGCCAGGCTCTGCCACCAGAGCGACCCAGATGGCCAGCTCAGCCCAGCCAACTCCCTACCCAGGACACAGATTTCCAGAGAAAGCAGCCGCCAAGCAGAGATGAAACAAGCCAGGGAGCATGAAGTCCTGATCACCAGAAAGTCACTGTCACTGAAGAGTAGCGCCCTGGCCACCAGCGGGGAGGAGCGGGAGGCAGGGACGGTGTGTGGGCCTGAAGTGTGTCTTGGCTGCCTGGCGGGTACTCAGCAGTGGCCAGGCCCTGCCACCCTGCTCTGTGACCACCTGACTTGTGGGTGCTTCCCCCAGAGTGGGCCCCTTGCCTTTTATCCAGGTGGCTCATCCTTCCCAAGACCCACTGCAAACCGCAGTTCTGTCCTCCCACCCTGCAGAGTCCTGCACAGCCTGCTTGAGTCCCTTCTGTACATTAGCATAACACTCCTTTCCATCCTGTCTGGATGGCTTATCATATCTCACAGGAGCTATCATATCTAACCAGCACAGGGCTCCAGTCCAGCACAAGGGAGGCTCCACGTGAAAGTCCTGGATTCAGTCCTCGGTATTACAAAAATGAATGAATGAAAGTGGTCATGCATAATGCAATGTAAGCGCTATGTGAGTATTTTTGGGGGGACAATGACAGGGAAAAAGTCTACAGGATACTCACAACTTTAGTTTTCAATATTCCCTGACTTCTGTGTTCTCCTGAGTCCCTCTGCTGGTCCCTTTGGCTTGAGCTGGACCACTGGAGGAACTGTTAGTGGATGGTGGCACCTGTCAAGGATGGAGCATTTCTCTCCTCACAGTGGCATGGTTTTTGAGTCCCAGACCTCAGTACTAGGGATTTGAATCCAGGACCTTTGCCCTGAGCTATATCCCTATCCTTCTCCTTTTTATTTATTTCTTTTTTAAAAAATTCTTTATTGGTACATTTTATATATAGCTCACAATCACACACAACATTGGGGAATTTGTACCAGTATATGACACAAGTTAATTCTCATTTTTACCCACATCCCTACCCACCCATAGCCCCCTATTCTTTTCTTTCTTGAGACAAGGTCTGGCTATACTGTTCAGGCTGACCTTGAACATACCATGTGGCCCAGGCTGGCCTCAAACTCCCAGCAAACTTCCTGCCTCCTCAGCCTCCTCAGGACTGGGATTATAGGCTTGTGCCACCACTCCCAGCTTCCTTACTTTTTAAAAAATTTTTAATTTTGAGATTAAGATATAAATTGTTAAATTGCCCATCTTGCAATCCTCCTCCCTCATCCCGCTGTGATACAGGCATAAGCCACTACACCTAGCAATGTCTTTAGTTTCTTACTATCTTTCTTTTCAGTGAATAACTAAGGATTAAATTTCTAAATGTATTTAAACTGTCGCGTCAAAGTGGGTAATTTTTAAATTGATATTGCGAACATGCTCTTCAGAAAGGTTACACTGATGTAATTACTAATTAGTGGAATACCAATTAGAAATTAATCGTCATCTACATTCCTCCCAGCAGCGAGTAGTGTTTATCTCTCTTCACCCTCAGCAGTACTGGCTATTTTCAAACCAGTCGGATGGGCCATGCGGAGAAGGCCTTGGTGTGACCGTGGTTCCCAGTTTGGAGTGACAGGAGACACTTGCCAGCCGCTGAGCTGCTGGGATTTCTCTGCCTGAGGCCGCCAAGCAGGTCCTCTGCCCATGCTTTGCTTTACTTGTTCATACTTTTCTTATTTGTTTATACGTTTTTCTGGTATAACATCTATAAGTATTTTCCCATGAATACACTTTTAAAGAAAGCAACATAATTCACAGTTCTCAGTGGTGCTGCCGCCTGCCTGGCAAGCATGAAGTTGTGAGTTCAATCCCCAGTACCACAAAAAATAGAGAAATTAAACACCCCAAACTGAAACAGGGACAAGATAGTAACACAGTGCTCTTATTAGTTCCAGACACGTTTTAGGCTCTTCTTGAGCTTCTTATTGTGTCTTATCACATACCAAAAAGACCAAAAAGTATATAATTTAATGAATAATTTTAAAGGAATCAGCTGTGCCCTGGTACAAGAAAGAATGTGAAAAGGGTCTCAGAGCCCCTAAAGAGAGAGTATAAATGCTATGCTCCTCTAACTTTGAGATAATCACAGCCTGGTGTTTTTGTTTTTGTTTTTGTTGTTGTCATCTGTTGATACACTCCTACATACTACATGCTTTCATCCTAGCTGGGTTTTTCATTTTTTGGGTCAATCTCACTCTATAGTCCAGGTGGGCCTTGAATTCACTATGTAGCTCCAGCCCCAAACTGAGAGTGATCCTCTTGCCTCAGGCTGCCAAGTGCTAAAATTACAAACATGCATCACCACACCCTGCTCTTTGGGCCAGTTTTGAAATGTATATAAACAGGTTAATACTGTCTGTATTTCTCGTATTATATTTCTTTCTCTCAACATGAAATTTCTATTTTCACCCGTGTTGTGCTCCATTTGCTTTCTCAATAATCTTCCATTGTAACTATGTGTTGTTTTGCGGGTTTTTTGTTTTTGAGACAGGGTCTCGCTTTGTAGTTCAGGTTGGCCCTGAGCTCACTGTGTAGTCCAGGCAAGCCTCAAACTCACAGCAATCCTCCTGCCTCTACCTCCTGAGTGTTGGAATCACAGGCATGAGCCACCATGCCCAGCACTGGGGTGTGTGGTACTGATTGCTGGGATTAAAGGTGTGAGTCACCACACCCAGCATTGTAGTGTGTGGTGCCCTAGAAATTGAATTTGGGACCTTGTGCTTATGAGGCAGACACCAGAACCACTGAGCTAAATCCCCAGCCCCTATCCTACGTTTTTGTCACACATTATACTGATGATGGACTCTTGGGTTGTACCATGTTTGGAGTTATGACAAGTAACGTTCATCTGACATGTGTACTCTATAATACCTAGGTACAAGTTTCCCTAGGGCAATCGAGACAGGAGTGAAATTGCTGGGTTTTGGGGTCTGTATCTTCAGCTAGTGGACATTGCTAGTAATCTCTTCAAAGTAGTTGTGCTACTTAGCATTCCTGCCAATAGCCCTTGAGAGCTTCCGTTGCTCCATACTGTCCTAGACAGCTCTATGGAGATGTACTGTGGACTGAACTTGGCTTATCCACAAGGGTTCATGTACCAGAGACTCAGTTGTTGATTTAGAGGTGTGGGAACCTTTAAGAGATCAGGTCTGTGGAAGAGGGATTGGTCAGCGGGCTGTGGCCTGAGGAAGGAATTAATGTGGCTTTCAGTGGGGCCCAGTGAGTTCTTGTGACAGTGGCTTATTAGAAAGCAAAGCTATTTCTCTTTCTTTATCTCCACCTTGTGCATTGTGGCCCAAGGAGCTCTAAACCCAGGCCAAAGAGATGGGATCACTGGGTCCTAAATGTTCAGCCTCTGAAACTGTGGGGTGATAGGCCTATTCTCTATAAAGTACTTGGCGGAAGGCATTTTGTTAAAGAAACAGAAAACAAGCTTATACAAGATACAGTTCGCACTCATACAGTTTACCCTTTCAATTTGTACAAATTAGTGGTTTTTACTATATTCAGTCAGTGAGCCTGTAACACTGCAGTCAATTTAGAACATTTTAATTATAACAACAACAATAAAAACATATCCCTTAGAAAGCACTGTTCAAACACCTCACCCCTAACCCCTAACCCCCTTGCTTAAAGTAGAGTCCCTGTTTTGGCCATTTTATATAAACCCATCACTTAGTGTATCTTCAAGTTTCATCTGTTTTGCAACAGGTATCAGAACATTGTTTTTATTGTTAAATAATATTCCACTGTGTCAATATGCCACATTTTATTTATCCACTCATCATTTGATGGATATTAAGGTTTCCCCCTTTTGGGTGATTATGAACTTCAGCTATTAATGTTCATGGACAAATTATTCTGTGAACATATTTTTACTTCTTTTGGGGATATACCTAGAGTGGAATGGAGTGGCTAGATAATATGGTAACTCTACATTTAACCATTTGAGGAATTGCCACACTGTTTTCCAAAGGAGCTCTTCCATTTTAAAACTCAGCAGCAGTAGATCATGGTTCCCATTCCTCTACCTATCTGTCTGTCTATTTATCTATCTCCTAGGGCTTCACACATAATAAGGTAAGTGCTCCACCACTGAGCTACATCCCCAGTGCACTGCTCACCTTTTGATTAGGTTGTATCTTTTTATTATTGAAATACAAGAATCCTTACATATTCTAGATAAAGCTCCTTATCAGAAGCATAATTAACAAAGATTTTCTTCTATGCTATGGGTTCTCTTCTCACTCTCTTGATCATGTACTTTGAAGCATAAAATGTAAGTTTCAATGATGCTCTTATTTCTACATGTTCTACTGATCTACATTTGGTCTTATTCCTTGAACTTTTGGTGTTTTATTTTGCTTGATCCAGGATTATATATGATTGACATCTGTTTTCTTGTAGACGTTTTACTGCTTTAGGTCTTACATTTGGCTTTTGATCCATTTTTGAGTTAATCTTTGTATATGATTTTTTTTTTTTTTTGGAGACAGGGTCTCGCTTTGTAGTTCAGGCTGGCCCTGAGCTCACTGTGTAGCCCAGGCAAGCTTCGAACTCAGCAATCCTCCTGTCTCTGCCTCCCGAGTGCTGGGACAACAGGCATGAGCCACCACGCCCGGCACTGTGGTATGTGGTGTTGATGGCTGGTGGGCGTGAGTCTCCACGCCCAGCATTGTATGTGGTTACCAGGATCGAACTCAGGTCCTTGCGCTTGCGGGGCAGGTGCCAGAACCACTGAGCTAACCCTCCGGCCCATCAAATCATCTTTTTAAAGTCAGTTGAATCAATTCTCAGCCTTTTGGCTAAGATCAAGTGTAAAGTCAGTTGAAATACAGAAATCTAGAACATTCCAGAATTTCAGCAGATCAGTAAGAATTAAAATTAAGAAAACAAGGCTCTATTTATAATAGTGCCCAACATAATAATGCTTTGGAATAAATTCACAAAGGAAGTATAAGATAGGATCTGAAAATTACAAAATATCATTAGAAGAAGTTAAAGAAGATGTACACTGATGGAAATAAATGTCAGGAATGACGTTTGCCCTTTCAGTCCTGTGCCATTCATTTCTCTGTCTTTACACCAGTATTGCACTGCTTTGGTTACTAAGGTTTTGTTATATTTAGAAATTAGGAAATGTGAGTCCTTGTAATCTTCAGTTTAAGTGAAATAAATCAGATATGGAAGCTTAAATGTCACATTTTTTCTTATATGAGAAACTGAAAGCATAAATAAAGAGCAAAATAAAGAATCAGTAACAGGAAACAAAAGAGTTAAAAGTCTTTTTGACTTAGAGTGGAGGGAGGACAAGGGGATAAAAAAAGAATTAAATGTATTTTGTGCATGGACCAACTCCTTGTGATGAATGTAATCATTATGTACTACAAATTTATATTAATAAAAACTTGAAAGAAAAATCATGGTGGTGAGCTTTTGTTTGTGCTTTGACATGTTACCTTATTGTCTCTGATTTCCACTGTTGCCTTTGAAAAGTCAGCTATATTTCTTGTTGCCAATGCTTGAAGACATCATGTCTCTGGTTGCTTCTAACTTTCATTGTCTTGGGTCTTTTGAGTTTGACCCTATACTCACTGTGAATGTTTTTGTATTGAGTTAACTGTGATTAACAGGTTTCTTTTATTTTTTATTTTTGTACTGTTTTGTTTTGTTTTGTTTTGTTTTGTTTTGTGGTACTGGGGATCAAACTTAGGTCCTTGTGCATCCAAGGTTGGTGCGGTACTGCTTGAGCTAAATCCCCAACCCTGTTTTGTTTTGTTTTTTGGTTGACAGTTTTATATTTGTGGTTTTCTACTTTTTATCACTTCTAGAAATTTCTTGACCTTATATTACTGCTACCAATAGTCTTTCCTCTCATTATAGAAATTCAGTTAAACAGGCTGGATGTGGTATAGGCCTATAATTCCAGCACTCAGGAGGCTCTATGAGTTTGAGAGCAGCCTCGCTACATAGTGAGTTCAAGGCCAACCCAAACCACATAGTAAGACCCTGTCTCAAAAAAAAGAAGAGAAGGGCCGGAGGGTTAGCTCAGTGGTTCCGGCGCCTGCCTCGCAAGTGCAAGGACCTGGGTTCGATCCCCGGTTACCACATATAATGCTGGGCGTGGTGGCTCACGTCTGTAATCCCAGCACTCGGGAAGCAGAGACAGGAGGATTGCTGAGTTCGCGGCAGCTTGCCTGGGCACCATAGTGAGCTCAGGGCCAGCCTGA